>JABUQX010066026.1:22500-35000 GCA_015478945.1 Trachelipus rathkii | reverse complement strand
TTTTACTATTTATTTACCAAACTTTAAAGTATTGTGTGGCAGTATCTGGCAAAAATGACAGATTTGGTGAATTATTCAGTGTTTATTATATTTTCACGTTCAGTTGCTATCCTGCTTTCACGGGAGTTGTGTGTGTTAGCGATGATTTACACCTTTTATTATTTGTTATAATTAGTGTATACTAGTGTTTTATTGTATTAATTTAATAATAATACCATTATTTTCAGATATTTTGGTAGTTTATAAAAGTGATCAAATATGGGTAAAGTTAGTGATTTGAGTCCACGGAAAGTCGGACAGATTAATGTGTTATTGCAAGTGAGCAACTTAAAACAGAAAGAAATTGCAGCAAAACTTGGGGTTTCAACTCAAACAGTTAGTAATATTAAGAAGAAATTGAAATACGGTCACAGTTGGAGCTCAAATAGGGTTGGCAAATGTGGAAAGAAAAAAACAACACCCAGGGAGGACAGAAAAATAGTTCAAATGGCTCTGAAAAATAGAAGACTATCATGTAGGAAGCTTTCCAATGTTCTATCAGCAGAGGGGATTATTATTTCTATAAAAACCGCCAATAGGAGGCTATTAGATGCTGGATTAAAAGCCTATCGTCCAAGAAAGAAGCCTAGACTAACTTTAGAAATGAAACGGGCACGTAATGCTTGGGCTCAGACTCATATTCATTGGACTTCTGAGCAATGGGAGCAGGTAAGAGTTGATCAGATAGATATTATTTCTTTTATCACTCATAAAAGAGCATTTGTTATTAGTAAAATCGCAATGACACTTGAAAATATCATTATTACTGAATTATCAACCATCTATGGTTTAAAATCATGAATTTCTGTACTTGTTTCACTACTTGCATCATCTTCTATGCTTTTCCTACTGTTCATATTGTGTTTTATATTGCTCCAGATTGTATTATCTGATGAATCCACCATTGCTGTGCTTGATGATCGTGTGCAGAGCGTGAGAAGGCGATCAGGTGAGGAATTTAAACCCGAATGCCTGAAAAAAACGGTAAAATTTCCACAGAAAATCATGGTGTGGGGTGCCATTTCTGTTCATGGCCCAAGTCGATTGATGATTGTTGAAGGCACCATGGACCAGCATAAGTATATAAATGTACTACAAACTCGTTTACTACCTCAAACAAGGGATTGGTTTGGCGATAGACCTTGGATTTTTCAACAGGACTCCACCCCGTGTCATTCAGCGAAGTTAGTAAAGAGATGGTTCGCACAGAATGGCTTAGAGGTACTTCCATGGCCTGGAAATTCACCTGACATGAACCCTATTGAGAGTTTGTGGTCCGTGTTGAAAGATGAAATACACGATGTTCCAATTACGGCCAAAGTAAAGCTCATGGAACGTCTTATTCAGGTTTGGTTTCATTCCGAAAAAATCCGGAATTTGTGCAGAACTTTAATTACTGGCATGCCCAGTCGCGTTAAAGCACTTGCAGGTGCCAAAGGTGTCCAAACCAAGTACTAAAATATTTATATTGTCCTGATGTATTAAAATAAATTCAAAAAAATTGAAATAAATTAAATTTCATAACCTTTCTATTCAAAAAAAGCAAATTTTAAAAAAATCCATAATAAATATGCCAGTACTGTATAATATAACATACACTCCCTACACTTCAACCACCAGAACATTCTCAACTTACAATTTATTTTTGAAAAATTTAAAAATAATTTTTAAAGTTTCTTGGCTCCTTTTTTTTTTTTGTTGTTACTAAACTCATTTTAATTTTTCATAGGACCAAGAATAGTTTTTGACAATATGTAAAATTTTCTAATTTTTGTATTAAAATTTGGGTTTTAATAGTCAAATTTTTGTGAATCTGTTTTAAAAGATTTTTTTTTTATTTCTGTTGAAGATTGTGCCAAAAATTTTTAGAAAACTAGTTAAGGGAATTTTTAACGAAAATCAGCTTATGGGATGAAATAAATTTTTGTATGCTCCTTTTCGTTATGATTTTATTAATTTTTTTTTATGTCTTTTTAGGCACCTTGCGTTCCACTAATATTGGATTATATCTTCATTGATTGTGTAAAATAAAAATATTCTGATCGAGTTGGACGTTATCAATTTACCTTCCGAGGCCTAAACCCTTATTTGCCCACACAAGATTTTTTTTTTATGGGCAAAGTGGAGACCTTGCAAGTGGTGTCTTTGTTGAAGCTGTAGTCTCAAAGCTGAAGTGTATATCGCTGTGTGAAAGCGACTCCCATTGGTGAAATTGGAAACACGGAGCACTCTCTCCAACGCAGGTGTCGGGATTCACTTCTTTTGAGGTTACTACGACTAACGGTATTGCATCTTTTTCACTCTTTTTTTTTAAATTTTTTTAAAGTCAGAATTTTTTGAAAAATTTTCATTCTCAAATTTGAAATTTTTAGCCCATTAAATTCAAAATTTCAATTTCATTAACTCTCTAACAAACCATTATTTTGGGCTATTGTTTTTGCTTAATCCTCATTCTCCCCACTAATCACTAGTATGGCAGGGGATGATACAACCACCCCCACCTCTCAGGCCCAGCCTATTGCAACCATAACACAGGTTACGAAGCCCGAGTTGCTTCTTGAAGGGCGTATAGATGGCAAGTGGGTAGGCCCTAGTTTGCTTCATTGGGACGCGAATGTCCGTGAGAATATTGCTTTAAAGAATTGCATTTCTGAACCCTCTCGGTTAGCTCAGGCGCAAAACCAGATCTCCAACAACCCTAAATCAGAGATTCGCAGGTTTTTGAATGCCTACCCTGAGCTTTTTAAAGTTACAACTCTGGATGACTTTTTGACCCGGTTGAAGGCTTGCATCTTCCCAGACAAAGCTCTTTCCCCCTATGATGCCATGCAGCGTATACGTAACTTTCGCTGGTCTGAATCCGACTCCTTCAGCGCGGCTGTTCTCTCTCTCCAGCAGCTTTATTCAGATTTCTTTACTACGCTTGCCAAACGTGACGCTTCCTACAAGCCTGATGACAAAATTATTACCGCCACAGCTTTCTGTCATTTATTCACATTCCTTCCCGAGAAACCCGAGATTTATAGAAGGGATTTCAAGAAATTTCACAACCCTGATTTAGATCTCCACGACCAAATAAATAATTTGTTAGAGAAGTCTGAAGGCCGCTTGCATGACCTATCCGTAATGTGATGCCTCAGCCCAATATCCACTTTCAAAAAACGGCATCTATTCCACAAAAATCACAAAATTTTGGCCAGAGGCAAGATATTCAGCACTCCCCCCGAAGTTTTCAATCACGAAATTTTAATAATCGTTCTAAACCGCAGGCTCCTCTTCATCAAAATCGTCAAATTCCTCAACCCCAGAGGCCTGCTGTGTGCTTTAACTGCGAGAGAGGAGGGCACTCGACTTCCTATTGCCCTTTCAACCCATATTGCCGAAAATGTTCTTCAAATCACACTAGGGGTTCCACCGCTCAATGTAAAGGTTCTCGATGGAGTCCTAATGATCCTAACACCCCGTTGAAGCATGTCCCAATCACCGACAAAATAAAGCAAGACATTATACAAAATAGATGGAAAGGCTCCGGAATTTTTAGACCTTCTTACATAGGAGTTAAACCTCAAACCAGAGCTGCAAATTTTGGAAGAACGCAACCGACTCGCAACAATTCCTGGAGACGAAATCACACTTCTTATACTCAAATGGTAGAGCCTACAAACATTTACGAATCCACTCCTGATGACCAATATGATGATGATCAAGAAAATTATTATTATGACAACGATACCGATGGTCATTATGATGCTCAGCAGCAGGATTTTTAAAATTTAGGAGGGTAGAACACCAAGCAAATTCTCCCCTCCGGTATCCTGTTTCTATAAACTCTACCAACATTGTTAATAATGATTTTAATTTTCTCTCTAATGTTAACACACTTTCCACACAAGTTAATTCCAACAGCGAGGATGTTTTCTCAAATAGTAATGTTGCAAAGCCTCTAATAATTCTCTCTTTTAATATTCTATATTTTTGAATTTTAATACTAACTCATGCATGCCTCAGTAATAATATAACTTTAAATGATAGCATTTCTAGCGCTAACTTACAATTTTTAGGATTAGATTTTCATGACTCCGCTGTGTTAGAAAATGATGTAACTCTTTTTAAGCCCGGAAACAGAAAAGTTGTAGACATGTCAAAGTGTATTAAGCTAAAGGAATATCATATTGAACATTCCCCGTTGGGAGAGTACAATTTGAATCTTTCACTTACCAAAACTCTTTTATCTTCCCAAAGTTTTATTAAAAATTTCCAGATTAACGATGAGTATGGACCAGATTCGCAAGCCACAGATATTGCCGAGGTGAACAGAGATGGGGCAGAGGCAAACTCCAAGAGCGAGGTGTATTTAAAGCAGTTCCAAGTTGGTGTTAAAAGCTCAAGCGCAGATGAAATTGAAGATGGTAAAAATGGTGAAGTTTTCAATGGTGATGTTGGATTTGAGGTTAAGTCACCCATATCTTTGAATATGGAGTTTACAGAGGATAGAAATTTGGAAGGTAGGAGTATAAATTGTTTTTCTTATGATAGGCCACACGATTTAGCTATAGAAGATAGTGTGGATATTGAGACAAGTAGATTATTTTATAGCACTGATAGTAATAGTGGTTGTTCCACAAACACATTTGGAAAGCAGATGGCTCTCGCGCCTATAGATCACTTGCCCAGTAATGGATTGAGCTTCGCATTTAGTGAACAGGTGAGAGCAGACGCGGAGGTGAAACGTAGCAAGGAGGTGAGATTAGATATGCCAGAGGGGCATGATATGATGAATATGGAGGCGCTCGTAGCTATAGAGCATAGGTATGAAGGTGCACGGCCCTCATTCAATCGTTACAGACGGAAGAGAAGAGTTAGTAGTAATGACAAAATAGGTAGAAGAAATGCTTACGCAACTGACATTAGTAAAATATTTTACTCTAAATTAGATAGAAATGCATTGGAAAAGGAAACTATTCCTACTGGTTTATATAGGAATAACTTATTAGGAAATATTTCACCTAACTCTTCACATATTTTACTTCCTTCCACGTTTCCTTTTAACAATTTTTTACCTTTTGATTCTCACATTAACTCTCGCTCTTTTGAATATTTGATTAGTAGTTTTAATGTATCCCCCAAGTTAACTTCCTCCTCTCATAATGATTTTGTTTTTTTAAATACCCCAAATATTGAATCACAGGGAACTGACCAGATTTCTATAAATAATTTCTCTGATTCTTTTGTCACTTTTAATGAAGCTATTTTAACCACTCCCCATCAGTCTTCTGTTTCTTTAGCCTCAGACGAAACTTTTAAATCTCCCTCTCCCTCTCCAGAGGCACTTCCAGCTCCTAATTTTTCGTCTTTTTCTTCTCACCCACTACCTAAAACGGAGTCCCGGCTTCCCCTGTATCCCAATGATTTCACTCTTCCCTCTACTCCTACAGCTCTTCAACAAGAGCTGACATTTTCTTCATCTTTTACAAATGACACAAATTTGGCAGTAGATGTAGACGATATCTCTCACCCATTGATTGGCCCAGCTTATTTTCTCAACTCGCATATATCATTCGATACTTACACTTTAGAGAATAAACGCTTTTTAATCGACTCGGCATCAAATCACAAAATTTTGGCCAGACGATCTCTTATTTTAGAATTAGAAAACAAATTTGCTATTAATATACCGCTTACAAAAACACAGATCACTTTGAAGTCCATCACTGGTGATGTTTTTGATCAGCTTGGGACATCGATTTTCAATTTACACATTCAAAACGTAGTTGTACCCATAAATTTCATTGTCGTCGACGATTCACTTTGTGGCTTCCAAGCAGATTTTCTTTTGGGAACAAATTTTCTAGCTCTACCTAATATACGTTTTGAGGCGCATAAAAATACTATAGCTGTTTTGTCTGACACTGCCTACATTTCAATGCATCTCCTTCCCATCTATCCCCAGCGGCAAAGCAGTCCCACACCAGAGGTACACCACAACACATCTTTACCTCTTTATCATAATGAAACTAGCTTTGTTAATGATTTATTAATTGATACTGACACAAGGTATAACCTCTCTGTTATTGAAAATGTCACCCTTGATCCCTACTCTAAGACAACTTTATCTGTCAAAGCTCTATCTTTGGCGAACACCCCCCCTCCTGATAAACTAATTTTGACTTCTGAAAAGGCTTTTCTTCATAGTTTTCTCTTCATAGGTGGTGTTATGAGCTCGGTTAATAAAGGTCACGTTCTTTTGGATATTATAAATATGTCAGCAGCACCTCACACGCTGCAAACAAATACTTTTTTGACTATCGCCAATCCTCTTTTCGCTCTTGACTCTCCTTTGGACACTTCACATGTCAATGTTGCTTCCTCGTCTAAAGGTTTAACAAATTGCAAGGAAGATAAAGCTTATAAAGAAATTATTCAAGAGTCTTTCAAAAACGAGGAAGATGAGTGCGCAACACTCACTGCTCCAGAGCAACTGGAAAATTTGTTAGATCTTCTCATGGACTACAAGGATATAATCGCTTTGGAAGAGGATGAAGTTCCTATTTGTCCCCTAACGAAGTTTAGTGTTACACTGAAAGAAGACGCACCAAAGGTATTATACCGTCCTCAGTATAGACTCCCCCACCGCTACCTCAAAGAAATTGAGCAGTGGGTGGAGGACTCGCTGGACAAAGGATATATTCGACCCATCTCCAGCCCTCATAGCGCTCCTCTCCTAGTGATTCCAAAAAAAGGATCTGCAACTAACCGTATTGTTGCAGACTATAGACTTCTCAATTCTCATACTATCCTTTCGCGCTTCCCCCTTCCATGTATTTCGGACATTTTAAGTTCTCTAGGAAACAGCTCCTTCTTCACAGCTCTGGACTTAAAGTCGGGCTATACCTGCATTGAAATCGAAGAGGAGACACAACCGCTCCTCGCTTTCAGAACCACAAGGGGTCAATATACACCTACGAGATTAAATTTTGGATTAGCAAATGCTCCTTCCTGTTTTGCAAATCTAATGGAACTCGCTTTGCATCATCTATTAGGTGACGCCTGCAGAGTTTTTCTTGACGACGTTCTTATCATGGGAACATCTCTAGAAAATCACCTAGAAAATATAAAGAAAGTCTTCGATTCTTTCCGCAAAAACAGGCTTAAAATGAAACTTTCAAAGTGTAAGTTTTTAAGGACCTCTCTCCTTTTTCTCGGTTTTAAAATCTCCAAAAATGGGATATCCCCAGATCCTCTAAAACTCAAGACTCTCACAGGGTTCAAACCCCCAACAAACGTCTCAGAAACGCGGTCTCTTCTTGGTTTTCTAACTTATTTTTCTCATTTATTACCCCATTACTCCCAGACTGTTAAACCTATTACACAACTCATAAAGAAAAATAGCACATTTTTCTGGGGACCTGAACAAAATAAGGCGTTCGAAATACTTAAAAACGAACTCTTATTGCAACCGCAGTTGTGCTATCCCGATTATGACAAACCTTTCTTCATAAACACGGATGCTTCTAATGTTGCTCTGGGAGCCGTTCTATTTCAAATGGATGATAACAATAAAGAGAGACCTCTCTCCTTTATCTCTAGATCTCTTTCTAAAGCTGAAACAAATTACCATACCTTGGAATTGGAAGCTTTAGCAATTGTTTTCGCATTACGCAAATTCCGTAACACGATCTTCGGTTACGAGGTTACGATTATTACCGATAATCAGCCTCTAATCCACCTCATCAGACATAGACAACTCTCTGGAAGACTTGAAAGGTGGAATCTCTTTATACAACATTTCAATCCCACGATTGTTTATAAGCAAGGAAAATTAAATATAATACCTGATTACTTGAGTCGCAACCCTCCCCCCCTCACACATACCTTTGCGCAAAATACAATTTTGCCAACCACACGCTTCCATCTCACTAAGGAAAACTTCGTCAAAGAACAAAGAGCGTGTCATAGATTAAAAGCTCTTTATGATTTCGCGAAGCCTCTTATCTCCCATAATAAACCTCTGCAGCAGCAAGACATTTCTGCAGATACATTTCCCCACGTCCTCATTGACGACATTCTTCATTATGCCACGCAAAATGGCGCATTTTTGATCCAGATCCCAGATTCCATGATCCATTCAATTATCGAATTCAACCACGACTCTCTCCCAGCAGGACACTGTGGTGTTGACAGAACTGTTTATAGGATCAGGGAAAAATACATATTCCCGAGACTATACACACTGGTGAAGGAATATTGCAATACCTGCACCTCCTGTCAGAAGGTAAAGGGTAACAAACCTAAATATGCTGAAATCAAATCTTACCCCATCCCTTTCGAGCCGTTCTCGAAGATCCACCTCGATATCCTTGGCCCATTGCCAACCTGCAAGGAAACTAAGGCGAAGTATATCTTGGTAATGAAGGACAGTCTCACGAGATACGTGGAACTTGTCCCTCTCATTCAGCACACCGCAAAGGACATTGCTCACGCACTTCTGGAAAGGATTATATGCCGTCATAGCTGTCCTCAAATTATTTTGAGTGACCGCGCCCCAGAGATGACTTCTCAGTTTCTAAAGGAAATTTGCAAACAATGGAAAATAAAAGCTGTTAACATCGTTGTTAGGCATCCTTCTAGCAACAGTTTGGCGGAGAGAGCCATGTTGCAGATTGCTAACCACCTCCGTCATTATGTAAACTCCAACCATAATGACTGGGGTAAATTAATTCCTTTCACTCAGATTGCTATTAATTCTACTTTTAATTCCTCTATAGGTTGTACTCCACATTTTCTTTTATATACATACAACAAAAGACTTCCTTGGGATCTCCCAAATTATATTTCTCCTTTTACTAAAGGTTCCGAACCATCTAAACCTATTCATGAATACGTCAAAGATCTTGCAGAAAGAGCGAATCTCATTCGAGATCAGGCTCGTGACCATCTTTTGCGGGAAACTAATACACAAATGCATAAACAACATAAACAACATAAGAAAGCATCTTCAACACCAATTAGAGTTGGTGATTATGTTTTCGTGTTGGACGTAAAGAAACCCGGGCAGTCACCAAAGCTTTTCCCCAAATGGTGCGGCCCCTTTCAAGTTAAGCAGTTGGTACATTTCAATAAATTACTTTTGCAGTGTTTACAAACATCTAAAACATTCATCGTCCATAGGGACAATATTAAGATAACAAAACTTAGAGCTGAAAGTGTACCTATCTCCTCCGCAAACCCCAAAGTCGACCCTCCCCCTCCTAAAGACCCACCGTCTCAAGAACCACCTCCTAAAACCTCTCAACTAGCTAAACCTTCTTCCCCTCCTTCTTCCTCTGCTATTCCTCATACTATCTATTTCCAAAGACAGCTCCCTCCTTCATTGCAAACCCCTCCACCGATTCCTTTACCACCTCCTTCCTTGTCCCCACCTCCTTCTTCTTCTCCTCCTTCATCTCCTTCTCCTCTTCCTTCACACCCTCCTTCCCCTCTTCCAGCACCATCTCTTCCATCACCCCCTCCTCCTGCTCAATCCCCACCTCCCTCCCACGCTCATCTGCCACCTCCAAATCCCAATTTTCTTTTCTCCCCTTCCCCTCCTCCTAGAGTAAATTTTAAAGGTTTTCCCTCTACCACACCTCCACCTCTATCTTTCGACGATTCTCTTTCCCCGTCTCAGCTTCCAGCATCAGGTTCTCGATCTCCCTCCCCACCTGGTTTACCCCCTAAATGTCACTTCAAAGTTGCTCACCCTACCCCGATTCCTAAACCTCCCTTACCACCCCCTCCTCCCATCTCTCAAGGCCCTTTACAACCCCCGTCAGATCTTCAAATTCTTCCCACTCAGGACATACCTCCTCCTCTCCCTATAACATCAGCTAGAAACACTTCTCCACCCTCTCCTCCTGATGATAGATCTCGTGACCACACGTTCGTTCCTAATTTCCCAATGAGAAACACAAACATTCCACACCCCATGGCTTTAAGGAACAGACAACAGGGTACTACATTAAGAGGGAACAGGACATACTTACTTCCTCCACCACAAAACATCCCTCAAGGTAGAGGTTTCCCACCCCCAAGACCTCCTAAATCATGAGTGTTATTTAATTTTAAAAGTACCACGGGCCGACTATTTTACATTTTACATCAATGTATAAATAATCAAACATATTAGGAAAACATTTCTAACATGTAAATTATGAAACGGTCATCACATTTCATTGAAAAAGACAGTTATAACAAATAAATATTAAGATCGCAAAATTTCAAAACCTTCTTCTCATAAAATCTTCTCTTTTCCTCTATCTTCACAGACAAACATGTTGAGAAACTGGATCCTCTTCTTTATCTTGACATCAAAAATCTTCGCTCTGAAACTAGAAAACACTGAATCACAATATGAAGTTCATCAAGGCTTTGTTTTAAAACAAGCAGGACATTCAAGATTTATCTCCAGCTACTTAAATATAAATACTAACTTAAGATGCTCAAAGGAGTTATACCACATCATAGAAAATGTATTAATCAAAAATACCCAGCTACTAACTAATTATATACCATACTTGCAACAGAGGTTCAACAGTAGATTTAACGCTAACCAAACTTCACCTGAACTAACATACATTCATTCATTATTACTTGAAAACCAGAAACAATTTAAAAATATCCTCCAAGACCCTTGGGTACTATCCTCTTTAAATATTCAGCCTTCAGCACCCAAAAGAGTAAGTAGAGGCCTAATAAATGTAGGCGGATCGGCATTGCAATATCTATTCGGGACAGCAACCATGAACGATATTAATAAACTTAATACCAAAATAAACTTATTACAAGATACGAGAGCCCATATTTATAAACGTTCTGCCACAACTGGCATATAAACAAATACATTAATAAATATAAAAACTTAAAAATCAAATTTCCTCAGTGGTCCATCTCCTCTATAGAATTACACCAAGAAATATCGAAGCTAAACACATACTTAAACTTAGAAAAAACAATCTCGAACAACATACACACCCTCATTGTAACCATACAAAATATATGGACCACAGCAAAGTACCAAAACACCCCCTTAAATGTATATTCTTATGATATTTTACACGAGCTTATCAGAAATAGTAGCCAAATTTTACAACACCAACCAATAATACCTCTTACGCACGAATCATTCTACAAGTTCCTATCTCTATCTTGGTCATTTATACACGAAGACGATGCTTACCTTCTATCTACTATCATTCCATTTTCCGACGAAACTTCTTACAAAATTTATAAAGTAATTCCCTTCCCCACGCCACTAAATGCCACATACCCAAGACTGATGTTAAATAACGAATATCCCTACTATTTTCTAAATCATCAGACTCTCAAATATACCTACAGTAAAAGTTTGACAGAAGACACTTGTAAACATTATGATTCAAATTTCATTTGCTTCCCATCTAACCCCACGCAATCACTCGATTACCAAAACTGTATCATATCCGCAATATTAAGAACAAATCAAACCACTCATTGTAACTACATTTCCTATCTCTCTGAAGCCCCTTTCAATCTTAAGGTCGGACATCAAACCCTACTCACTTTCTCTTCCAAAGTCGTAGCTTCAATCTCCTGTCCCAAAAGTCAACCCAGATTAATTACTAGTAACATCTTCCTTCTCCCACAAGGATGCACATTTGTTTCAGACAAATACACCTTCAGGTACCCTTCCCATTCTTCCGTGCAAACAAGTTGGATTAACAAAGATTCTAAACTTCCTGAATATCCACTTGACAGTCAAAATTTTATCCCAAATGTTACTTCTCTGACTTCCAAATTAAAATTAAAACCATTACATCCCCATTGGGATGAGTCTCTTGACACCATAAATCAAACTTTACAAACTCAGAAAAGCATAAATATCCATTCTTTTTCTATATCCGGATTCTCCATTTTTGCAACCATACTAAGCCTCTTAGGAATCTGTTTGGTTTATTTTAAACTTCGCCCTACTCCAGTACCACCTGCAGCTCCTTCTGCAGCCCCTAGTGTTCAATATACCGTGGTCCAACGTGCACCTATACCCGAACCAAAATCAACCTCTTCCATTTACCCTGGACTAGAACCCACATATTCAAATCCTCCTGCATAAATTGCATACCTCAATTTCCTTTTCTTCTCACTGGCAGGGGAAACTCTTTCACATGGATTTATCTGTTCAAGTCATATATGAAAAACAAAATTTGTGATATCTATTTTCTTCTTCATTTATCAATTTTTCTTTTCAGATAAAATATATTATTTTTCTCACGTACGCTCCAGAACTCATTTTATCACGTATTCAAAGTCCTATTAACTATTTACTTTTCCTATCATATTTATTTTTCAACTTTCCTATCACTTGAAACTGAAGCTCGAATCATCCCCCTCTCTTCCACCCCCTATTTTTCACCCCCGAGATAATCTCTTGTTCCTTTCAAAATTCT
>JABUQX010066026.1:5000-12500 GCA_015478945.1 Trachelipus rathkii | reverse complement strand
AGATAGTTCAAGTTCTGGTTGAAAACTTTGTTAATGTTAGCAGCTATTCACAGTTTTAGATAGATTAGGTTATTTAAAGTATTGTTAGATATTGTTAGGATAGCAGAAAGTGGTAAGTTAAAACTTTGCTATGTTAACATTTTATTCGCAGTTCAGTATGTTAGATAGGTTAGGTTATGATGAATTTTGTTAGATATTATAGTGTAAATGTAAAGTGAATCGATGCTTAAATGTTTGTAGACATATTTATTGTTAAATTTTTTACGGAAATTATGTTATAATATAAAACTTTGTTTTCTGTTTTCCTTGTACAAAGAGCTTTTTTATGTTATTTATATACAATTTATGAGTCTATAATACAAAAATGAAGTCTTAATGCGACATTAACCAATGATCAGTAGATCGTGAATGAGATGGAGTGGTGTGGTGAGGTGGGATGGTTTTAATTTATTGATATATCACCTTACTGCCTTATGGTCGATAAAACATCAATTTTTAATAAAGTTACAATTTAAAAAGAAAATATATTCAATATAAATGTTACAGCTTACAAAAGAGAACATAAATGTTGACCAGCCACATTTTGAAAACGGGATATGAAATTTTAAAAAAATGGGATGGGGCTTACTATGATTGCATAATGTTTAGGTGTGACGTAGATGACATATTTTACCGGTTCGTTATTTATTTATAATCTAACATTCGAAGTGTCCATAAGTTACTATAATATTATGGAATCATGTGTGTGTATAATAATAATAATAATAATAATAATAATAATAATAATAATAATAATAATAATAATAATAATAATAATAATAATAATAATAATAATAATAATAATAATAATAATAATAATATTAATAATAATAATAATAATAATAATAATAATAATAATAATAATAATAATAATAATAATATTTGTATGTAATAATAATAATAATAATAATAATAATAATAATAATAATAATAATAATAATAATAATAATAATAATAATATTTTTATTACGGATTTTGTTTGGTTATATAAAGTAATGTTAGATATTGCTATGTTAACAGCTGATGGCAAGTTAAAACTTTGTTATGTTAGTATTTATTCGTATTTTAGTATGTTAGTTAGGTTATAATATGATAGATTTTTGGATAGGTTTTGGTAAATAGTAATGCCTTTAATAAAATATTGATGTATATATATATATGATAGAAAGTAGGTTCTAGTTAAGGTTTGTTGGGCAATGTGTAGTTAGTTACCAATCATATAGAGGAAAAACTTTGGTTATGTAGCAATTTAATTCGTACTTAAGAATGTATATCATTTGTATGATACATTTATGTCCTGTTCGTAAGTTTGTAGCTTTATTTGGTAAGATGAAACTTTGTTTATGTTTTTAATTATTCCTGATAATGAAAAGTTAAAAATTAAAGTCTCTTCGTTAATATATGTTTAGTGAAACTATGTTTACATATTTGCTAGTTTATCTGTGTTAATAAGTTTAAAACTTTGAATCCCAATGTTGTAATTTGCAACTTCCGAATGAGACCTTCCACCTTGTCCAGTATAAAACATTTGAAGTGTCCACATCCTGTTTTAATTTGTGCTCCTTAGGATTAAGAGGCTATGTGGTAATAAATAAATAAATAAAATAATTAAATAAATAATAATGGAATAAACGCGGAAAATATAGGAAGAAAAGGAAAAACAAAAACAGCGGATAAGGAACAGAAAATAATTCTCGACCCATCACATACGAGGTCATATAGAGATAAGGATTTACTCCGGCCACTCACAAGAAAGGTAAACATTTCCTTCTTACCTTCTTAAAGGGATCTTACCAATCCAGCATGTTTCAGTTTGAAATTAATATTTATAAAATAATAATAACATTGGATTCTCGATTCTTGTCTATACTGAATTAACCTTTTGACCTGGTATTAGCTTAAATCAGCCTGGATACAAAAGCTTATCCTAAATTTAAGCCCAAATTTAGGCCTAACGTAGTTATTTGCACCACATTCTTACAGGAAAAATGGTCAGTTTGAAATTTATTTTGACCTGAATAGGTCTAATCGCCCCGCGGATACAAAAAGGATTACCCTACAACACATTTTACAGAGAGAGGTCAGTTTCGTATCTGTTAGGAGTGCGGGTTGTTGTGTTTTTCTCGTGATGGATTGTCAAATGTACATAGATAATAATAATACATAATTAAAAATAAAATCGAAATTATTTAAAAAACTTTGAAATATTTTAGTTTACTTAATATTTTGATTAATATAAATGTAAGTGATTAATTGTTATTTTTAATTAAGGAACAGAAAGATTTTAATAAAATACATGTTATGTTAGCAGAGAAGAACTTATTTGTTATTTTATACTTATTACATGGCTTAAAAGATTGATGTAAAGCAGTAAGTCAAATGAAACATAACGTGGCATATTGTGTAAGGGGGCTAGGGGGCTGACCTTACATTTGATTACTGATTTATTGCTTTAAGGTACGTAAAAATATAATGTTTTTAATAAAATTCATAAAAATTTAAGTAAAATTAATTTTAAAAACTTGATGTATATAAAATTATAAACAAAAAAGTATTAACAGTTAATAATAATTCTTTGTTCAAAGATAATGATTGATTTATTTATAGACGTTGATTAATAATTTCTTTGTTTCAAAGATAATGATGGATTTATTATAGAAAGTTTAAGAAACTTTGAATAATTTTAGTTATATTTGAATGAGTAATTATAAATGTACGTGTTTAATTAAAACAAAAAATGTTTTAATAAAATTTATACGTTATATGTGTAAGTAAATCTTCGTGCGTGAGTGTAAGTAAATCTGTGATTGATGTGTGTGTGTGTGTGTCTGTTCGGTGTGTTCGTAAGTGTGAGTGTAAGTTAATCTGTGTGTGAGTGTAAGAGTAAATGTGTTTGAGTGTAAGTAAATCTGCGCGTGTGTAAAATATGTAAGGTTAAATCTGTGAAAACAAAACAAACAAAACTCAATACTAACAACAACAAAAAAAACCAATGTCCTCGTGTGAGTGTAAGTAAATCTGAATGGAGTGTGTGCGTTATAAGTGTAAATGTAAAGGTTATGGCTAAATGGTAAGTGTCATACGGAATGTGGTGTATAAGTGTCATAGGTGAATGTGATTATAAGGTGTAAGTGTGTGTGTGTGTGTGTGTTGTGTGTGTGTGTGACGCCGTGTGTATAAGTGTAAATGTAAGTGTCTAGGGGTAAATGTAAGTGGCATAGTGAATGTGTGTATAAGTTCTAAGGTGAATGTTGTGTATAAAGTGTCATGTGAATGTATGTTTAAATAATAAATTAAACAATAGGCGCATTAAGTAAAATAACACTAAGTTATAATAAAAAATAAAAATAAAACAATAAAAATAATAAAAATAATAATAAAAATAAATAAAAAATAATAATAAAATAAATAAAAAGTATTAATAACAAAATAAAAAACATAATGTAATAAATATATGAGTTAAAAACAGTAAACATATGAGTTAAAGCAAGGTAAAGCAGAAAGTTAAAGCCGTAAAGCAGAAAGTTAAACAGTAAAGCAGAAAGTAAAAGCAGTAAAAGCAGTAAAACAAAAGCATACCCCCCTTAGTGTTAGGTAACACCTCTATTAGTTTTTACTATTTACTGCTTTAAGGTATGTAAATGTATGTGAGTTAAAGCAGTAAGCAGAAAGTTAAAGAAGCTTTAAAGCAGAAAGTTAAAGCAGTTAAAGCAGTAAAGCAGTAAAAACAAAAGCATACTAATCCCTTAGGGGTTAGGTACAACCTCCTATATTTACTGATTTACTGCTTTAAGGTATGAATGTTAATAAATATGTTGTTAAAAGCAAGCTAAAAACAGTGAGTTAAAGCCGAGTAAAGCAGAAGTTAAAGCAGTATAAAACATTGAGTTAAAGCAGTAAAGCAGAAAAACAAAAGCATACTAAGCCCTTTGTTGCAGGGTAACACCTCTATTGATTTACTGATTTACTTGCTTTAAGGTATGTAATGTTAATGTTTTTAATGAAAATTTCGTACAATTGTAGTAAAAATAGCCCAAAATTACCAAAGGTATATGGCAGGTCAAGGCCCGAAAATTCTGGTCAAACAAGTAAAGACATCAAAAACGGGTTCACCTAAAGGGTGGCCAAAAATTTTACCCGTGGCCAAAAAATGACCTGGAAGACGGAAGGTTGGTTCCGAAAAAATTTAGGGTTTCAAACAAGTAAAACATCCAAAAAACGGGCTAAGCCCTAAAGGGTAGCCAAAAAATTACCGTTGGCAAAAAATGACCCATGGAAGACCCAAAGGGTGGTCGAAAAAATTAGGGATGCCAAAAAATGGTACAACGGTTGCTGACGCAACCGTTTGGCGCAACCCTTCTTCGAAGGGGTTGCCAAAAAATAGGGTTGCCAAAAAAAATTAGGGTTCTCAAAAAAAAATTTGGGTGGCTCAAAAAAATTAGCGGTCCCTTCAAAAAAATTAGGTTCTCAGAAAAATTAGGGTTTTCTCAAAAAATTAGTTTTCTCAAAAAAAATTAGGGGTCTCGAGCCGAATTTGGGTTCTCAAAAAAAAATTAGGAGTTCTCAAAAAAATTAGGGTTCTCAGATAAGTATAGCGTTAGCCAAAAATTAACGTGGGCAAAAAATGACCCATGAAAGACCAAAGGTTTGGTGGTCGAAAAAGGGTCAAGGCCCAAAAAGGTAAAGTCAAAAAAAGTCAAGGGCAGGTAAAAAATTTGGGGCTCAAAAAAAGTCAAGGCCCAAAAAAGTGAAGGGCAAAAAGGTCAAGGGAGGTAAAACTTCCCCAAAAAAGGTCAAGGTCAAGGTGGTCCAAATATGGACCGTGCTCCGGAATCCCCTTCCTACTACTGACATGGTGATTAACTTAGTTGAGAAGCAGGAAAGAAAGTTTTTTGTTTTGTGATAGTTTAACATGTTGATTTTTGACATTACTTTAGATTTAATTGTGGGCGTTAATAATGCCGGACATTTTTCCTCTTTATCGAAGTCTTTTGCATTTAAGTTTTAAAATAAAATTTTACTGCTTCAGAATATTGTTCGTATTGTCCTGTTTTTATAGAGTTTGTTGATGGTTTTGTTAATTATTTTCTCTGTTAAATTTAAAGTGGTTATCAGTTAATCAGGTTCTGTTTAATTCTTTTAATTTCAGCATCAAATGACTCCCAATCCGAGCATAATTTATAAGCCCTATATATGAGTGTTTTAACAATATAAAGTGATATAACTGATATCCGCAAATAATTCATTCAATTTGTTAGAATCGAAACTCTGAAGATGTCCCGAGGTTTACGGACCCGAAACCGGACATAAATGAATAAAAATATAAATATATGCCTCCTTCTTTCTTTGTAATTTATTCTCTAGATTAATATTAAGGAAATTAAATGAATATCCAGAAGAAAATATTTAGGAATTGGAAGTAAAAACTAAAACTTAAATTATAATAATTATAATAATTATAATAATAATTATAATTATAAGAATAATAAGAATAATAAGAATAATAAGAATAAAAAGAATAAAAAGAATAAGAATAATAAGAATAAGAATAAAAATAAAAATAATAATAATAATAATAATTAATATAATAATAATAATAATAATAATAAATAATAATAATAATAATAATTAGATGGAATATGAAAAGCCTTATTAATGGAAATGAAGGGACATGTTGTCGTCCGTAAACGATTTCTTAGGTCAGAAAGCTGTTTTTTAATATATGTACAAAATATTTAGACCCAGGGACTTAAATGTAAGGTTTCAAGTTGCAGATGATAGCAAATTGGCTACCTCAGTTAGGAATAATGATGGATGTATAAATATTTAAAAGATAAGGAGGGAGCAGTAATCGTTGATGGCACTAGCGAGTTCATTCCTTCTTTAACTAAATCTTTCTCTCCTCATAAACCATGGTTCGAATCATATCTTGTTCTCTGCCATTGCAGGGCTAGAGACCAGTGCTATCGGGGTGGAAAAATCTCGTTCCTCCAATCACTCTCACCAATTTTCATTCAGCTAGAAATCGTTTGCAGGATAACTCTTCGACGAAAGCAAAGGCGGTTTTCAATCAAACGAAAGTGCGGCTAAACTTCCTTGGTTCTCCTACTGACAAATCTTTCTGGCCTCTTCCAAAAACATCTCTAAGCAACTTCTTTAAATCTCCCTTTCCTCTGATGGTTCTGCTGTTAATTCTTCCAACTGAAAAGCCAATCTCTTTGCTCCTATTTTCCACTAACTCAACCTAGACGCATACTGGCATTTCTCTTCCTCCCCCTTCTCTTCTCAGGTGTCCTTTGTCTTTGCCTGTGATTACATTGATCGGGTGCATAGCCCCTGAAAAATCTATGAAGACAGGAAGACGGTGGCCCAGATGGTATTCCTCCCCAAGTTTTGAGGGAGTGTGCTTCGTGCTATCCCCGCCCCTCGTTCAACTATACTCCCTATGTCTCAATACTAGCACTGTCCCTCAGTGTTGGAAGCTCGATCTGTCCAACCTATTTCGAAAAAGGAAGCCGCTCTGATCCTTATCTAACTATCGCGCTATAGCTCGTCACTTGTATTTCAATTTAAGTCTTTTGCATACCCTTTCTCAACTCGTCACTTCTTAGATTATTCTGGAAAACTCATTCCCTTATTTCGATAAGCAGTTACGGCTTTTAGCGATTCGAGCTCTTCTGCGATTTACTTTCCTATCTAACTGATTTTATGGTTTTTAGCTCTTAGGAACTACGAGGAGACTTTGCGTGATGCGCTTGACTATCCAAAGCATTTGAACCGAGTATGCCACTGCGTCATTGTTACTCTCCAAGCTCCCCTACTTTGGGTGTTTCCTCTTTCTCTGCTTAATTTACATCTAGCTTTCTTTCAAATCTTTAAATATCGGCTGGTTGACGGGGCGTCTTCTACTTCTTTTTTCTGTCAATATGGTGTTCCTCAGGGTTCTAGTCTAAATCTCATACTTTATTCTACTTTCATATAATGATCTTCTCACATGAAAGACTGCACGAGATTCTAACTCATCCACCATAATACCAGATGACTCGACCTCTCATTCTTCAATACTTCATTTCAGTTTTGCTTCCTCTTTTACTTCTAGAATTTGCCTCTCGTGCTTTAATCGTTTCCATTCTATTCCCTTGATCTGGATAGGAATTTCCGGATGGGTCGTCTCAACCTTGTGATTCAATTCTTTAAAAAACCCAACTTCTGCAAATTTCCTTCTCTAAAAAACGCATTCTAACTTTCATATCTCTTTTGACGGTCTTTCGTCTCTCCAGTTGACAATATAAACATTCTTGCCCTTAACATAAAAAAAAATGTCCTGGAAACCTCATGTCACAACGGTTGCTAAGGGCAGCCTCAAAGAAACTGGGAGTTCTGTTTAGACTGCGAAACTTTTTTTTCTCTTCTCAGTCGTGCTCCAGCTATACAAGGTCTCATCCGCCCTTGATTGAGTAC
>JABUQX010066025.1:52500-61215 GCA_015478945.1 Trachelipus rathkii | reverse complement strand
ATGTGTGCTACGCACCTCACTTCCAATCTGAGGATAGGAGGAGGATGATAAATAAAAATATATATATATACTTTTTTTGAATTCCTGTACAGGGCAGACGTTGCTCACTGTGAAGTTTCTATACAAGTGAAACTAACAGTAGGGCCTGCACCTAGACATAACGAAATGGAACGTCAATATAAGACTTGTTACAACTGATAAGAGTAAATTCAGTTCTCGTAAGAACTCAAAAAATCACGTCAGAACGAAAGAGCGGAGATTCAGCGAGAATGGAGGAAAGTCGATTTCAATAGGGAATAGGGCTTATTGCAGGAAAGTATCTACGAAGTGGTGATGCCAATGCGGGACAGTTCAATCAGGAGATGGTGGAGAGAGAGAGAGGTTTAAGAACCTGTCAAAATGGGGGTTTCCCTCAACATGATGAACCCATGTGTCAAACTAGTCTCGCCAATTCTGAGTTTAGAACTCCTCAGATCCTCACTCCAACAGACTTGCCAGCAGGTCTTGAAACCACTTTTGATGGGGCGTAGTAAGTTGCGGGAAAAAGTCCCATGAGAAGTTCTTGAGGGAGGTCGCCGCCTGAACTGCTGCCCCATCAACTAGCTAATTACCCGCAAACTCCACGTGAGAGGGAACCCTGCAAACTGCAAATTTTTTGTCGGGCATGGAGTCTGCACAAGAAACGATCAATGAAGAAACCAAGGAATTCCTAGGGGACCTTTGTTGAATTGTGAGAATCGTACTGAGAATATGAAAAGATGGTGACGTGGTCAGCTGCGTCAAGACTCATGAATGAGAATGAGAATCCTAGAAATTGTAAGAAGCAGTGCTACTAGCTCTGCCATAAAGATACATGAGCAGGAAGGCAGGGTATGAGTCAGCAAATATAACCGATGCTCCAACACCATTTTAGTCTTGGAGCCATCAGTAAAGACAGCTATCGAGTAAGCGTGACTTGTCTGGTGTGAGAAGACGGCATTGAGGAGGGAAGGGTGATCAGACTTAGACAATGATCACATCTTTGTGCATACCAGAGGAGATGGGTGTAACCATGGATCGGTGTTCTGTTCATAAGAAGGCAAAACAGCTCGAGGTGGAATCCGGAGGTATTCAAATATATCAGCCACTACCGATGCAAATGGTCAAAATGGCTGGTGAAATGCCGAAAGGGCTTTACATTGTGGAATTTGGTGCCACAAAGGTTTTCCTGCTAACAATTAAGAAATTCTCGCCAAAGGATGCTATAATAGTCTATTGCATGAACACGACCATTTTTCAGAACCAAAAGAAGGTATATCAATCACCTGTTGGTGGCAGCGAAGCAATAAGCTTCCCTTTCAGCAAATTCAATGCCTGGGATACCAACGTGAGACCATACCCAGAAAAAAAATTGAGTTTTCTTCCGTGTGAGAAGGAAATGGAGGAACCTATGTAAGATATAGACATTATTATTATTATTATTATTATTATTATTATTATTATTATTATTATTATTATTATTATTATTATTATTATTATTATTATTATTATTATTATTATTATTATTATAGCCGTTATTAATAGTGTGAATTACCATTTTCAAAATACTCATTACTGTAACTTTTCAGTTGCTGCAGATCTGGATGACGACATTCTTTTGAAGTCGTAAATCGCGCATTAACGTTAGGAAATATATGCGACTGATTTTAGCCTTCATACATTTTTCAACTTTTCATGGACATTCTTTTTATACACAATATATATAAATAAAGTTTACAAAATTTTAAAGTAAAGATCGTATCCATGATTTTTGCAAGGCACTTTAAAATCACAGGAATAAACACTATACTCTTGGATTAAGAATAAATATAACATAACACCATAAAGAGTAAAATTTACAACAAAGAGTTTAGTACCGCATATTTGATGACGTCATAACATCAATGACCGCAATAAGCTTATTAATGAGTCACATTTAAGATCATAAACATACCATATGATTTTACAGTGATTAATAATATATAATTAATAGATATATAACATTTTTAATATAAACAAGATATTATACCTATAACATCAACAAAATGGTTTGGTACGAAAATAAATATAAACAAAAAAAAATATCATGGCCTATTATATATATATATATATATATATATAATATAGATATATATCATATATTATATATATATATATATAGTATATATATATATATATATATATATATATATATATATATATAATATATATTTATATATATATAGATATAATATATATATAATATATATAGTAATATATATATCTATATATATATATAATATATAATATATCATATATTATATATTATATTATATATATATATATATATATATATATATATTATATATATATATATTTCTTTTTACTATATAATTATAAATGTTTAATTTAAATAAAAGTGTTTTAGGAGATCATAATAATTAATTTAAACGGCACTGTAGCAAATATAATATATATATATATATATTATATATATATATTTTATATATATATATATATATATATTGTATTTATTTTCTATATAATTTAGATATCTTTTATAGTATATTATTTTCTATATTTATATATATTATATATATATATATTATATATATATATATATATATATATATATATATATATATATATATAATTATACTATTATATATATATATACTATATAATAATATATAATATTTAGCAACATCTACTCGAAAGCTCTCCCCAAGTGAAGCATACTGAAAGCAGTACAAATTTATGTTAATACAATATGCAAACGGCTTGCGAATGTTTAAAATTAAAACATTAGGAATTGAAAAAAAATGAATGAAAAAGAGAAAGCAAGAAAGTAAGGGAAATGTTCAACATATTTCCCTTGCTTACTGGCTTTTATTATCCGCAGATTTAGGCAGCGTAAGGAAAATCTCTTCTGCAAGAGATAGTGTTTTGTCATATGCAACGAAAAGTCATCCGATCAATACTTGCTGGCAAACCGCACATACGGCGAGCACGTCTGACACACTTTCTCCATCATTTTACGATAGGCATAAAAACACTTCCTGGTATTATAATTATTATTATTCTTTGTGATATCGTCGAAGTAAATAGTAATAAGAAATAGTAGAGAAACCATTTAATAAAATTATTTTTTTCAATTATATGTACGAATGTAAAACATGCTACAAATAGAATTTGATAAATAGGCAATTTATAAAATATATAGTAAGTATATATATATACTACACAAAGAACGCATTTGGATTTCATTTTATATATATATATATATTATATATATATATATTATAATAATATATATATATATATATATTATATAATATATAATATATAGGGAGAGTATACGCATACTCAAAGCGTTGAAATTACCTCCCATTTTAATGGTGCGGCCTTTCTCTTTGCGTCATATTCTTTACACCACTCATCTCCAGCAACATATTACTGACCACACATTATCTCACATATTTTACACATACTTCAGTCACACCGCCTCTGTCGAGATAACACATTAGCAGACATCCCACTACTCATATCCCCTATGTGTGGGGGGAGAAAGAATTGCCCACATCGTATGTCGGTGTCGTAGAAGGCGACTAAGGGACGGTGGTAGTTGGGTTGGCTGCGCACTACCACTTATCTCTCCTAGAATGCTAATGCATGCCTAGGAGAAAGGTCGTGATTCGCGCAAACGGCCTTATTCTTTCGGGCGAAATTGTTAATGAATCGCATGGGTACAGGAATGTAGAGGAAATAAATGTTAAAGAGGAGAGAGGTGAGGATGTATTCAGAAAGGGCAAATATATTTGATTTGCTCGATGTGACTGAAACAAAGATGAAAGGTAACGTTGAAAATGAGTGGTGTTGAGTGAAATGTGTGTGTGCTGGTGTGAAAGGAAGAGGGAAAGAGGAGGAGTTGCAATTTTGATAAGTGATAGTGGTACAGAGCTATGGTAAGAATTTGGTGTGTGTGAGTACTAGAATTCTAATGGTTAAATTTAATTTTGAAAGAGGTAAGGTATGTGTGGTTGTGACGTAATGGTCCATCTGAGGGAAATGTTTGAGAGTTCGATTTTTGGATAATCTAAATGATGTTTTTGGATGGGTGAGTAGGAGCTTCAGATGATTGTGTGTTGGGGACCTAAATGGTTGGATAGGTGGATCAGAAAAGGGATGGTAAACAGCGTGGGTTTTGGGGTGTTCGGAGAAAATGAGAATGTAGGAAGGTGTTGATTTCTGTGAGGAGAGAGGTCATGTGTGTAGTAATACTTTCTTTTAACACAAGAGTATCCATAGTAGGTAAGGTTGGTATCGAAGTGAAAAGTATGATTGATTTTGGGTGTTGGTGAAGAAGGAGATGTTGAAAAATGGGTTGAATGTTAAATCAGTGAGGGGATTAGGAATGGGATTATCGGATCCATTATGTTATTCTATTGTAAATTAAGTTAGTGGAGGCTTGGATGGAGAGGAAGGTGATACGAAAAGAGTGGGTTAATTAAAGAGTGCAGTAAGTTAGTGAACAAGGTAGAAGGATAAGTATTTCTAAGAGCACTAGCAGTAATCGTTGAAATGTGAACAAGTTAAACTGAACAATCTGGGAGCAAATGAAGGAAAGCAGTTGTTAGCAGTGCAAGGGAAGTATGGGTGGATGTGCTAAAGTAGGAAGTAAGCATGTTAACAGTGAGTGGTGGAATGTAGAGGTGATGCAGCGGTTAAAAGTATAAAAGAAGCGTGTTGAATGTACTAAAAGCAATGATGAAGTTTCAAAAGAAAGATGTTTGGATTATATAAGGAAAAGAATGCTAAAAGGTGCATACGTAGGAGAAAGAAAGAGGTAAATGAACAGTTTTGGAAGGAGGAATGAATGGGGGACTTACAAGGAATGGAAAGCTCTTCTGGAAGGAAGGCGAAAAGTAAAATGAAAATAAAGGGAACCTGCTTGAATAATGAATAGAGATGGTGCTTTTGTAACTGTGAAATGGATGTGAGGGGAGATGTGGAAAAGAACACTTCGAAAATTGAATAATATTAACAGTATGAAGAGGTGATGTGAATGTGTGTGTGGGTTTTGATGGCGTCAAGAAGAAAAAGGTTTTTGTGGATGAGGTGTCATTAGCCAGGAGGAGGTAATGGGCAGAGTGAGAAGTTGAAGAATGGTAAAATCTGCAGGTATAGATGAAACTACTGGCGAAATGATCAATGAATCGAGGCGGATGGTAATTGATTGGATTGGACATCGAAACTAATGCGGTGTTTGGAGATATAGTTCGAAAGGGATTGGAGGAGAAGCAGTAATAGTACCCTTATACTAAGGGTAAGGGAGATAAGGGGAAACTGTAGGAATTTAGGGGAATTAGTTTATTTTGTAGGGTTGGTCATGAATTAAGCGTGATATGAGAGCAATCCTTGGCTCAGTGTTTATTGTTTTCCCTTAGTCTCTGAAGAACAAGGTCCGCGTTTTGAGGATGTGGTAGAGGATGTGTGATCAAATTCTTTACATTGAAAAATGATTGAGAAAATGAGGGAAAGAAAAGAATAAATTGTATTTAAGGTTTTATGGATCTTGCACAGGCGTATGATAGGAATTAATTGGGCAGCTCTATTAGAGAAAATGATGGTGTTGGTGGTAGGCTTCTGAATGGGAAAAAAGTAAATATGAGAAATAGTGAGGCGTGTTGTCAAGAATAAGGTGGTGTCAAAGTGAAATTGGTTTAGTGAGGCAGGGTTGTTTATGTCTCCTTGGTTATTCATTGTATATGGATGGGGTATGAAAGAATTAGAGGTGGGGGTGGCACGAAAATGGTGTTAGAATGATCGGAGATGGAGATGAGTGGAGGGTGCCTACCTATTATTAAATGCGGATTATTTGGTTTTGTGTGCCGCGATCTGAAGAGAGTTTGTGAGGATTGTAAGAGAGATTTGCAGGGTGTTGTAAAAGGAGGGGTGGAAGTAAACGTAAGATAAGAGTAAATTTATGGTTGTGAATGAGGGAAATTCGCTCAGTGTGAAGTTATGTTAGATGGTGAGCAGCTTGGAAAAATGTCCGAGTTTAAATATTTAGGGTATATGTTGATGAGAAGGGAACGGACGGATGCAGAGTGGTGTAGTAGGAAAGGTTGTGATGGCAGGAAAGGATGGCTGGTGCAATTAAATCGTTGGTAGAATGTAAAAGGGACTAAGTCTTGAGTGAGCTAGGGGTCTTACATGAGGGTATGTTGTTACCTGTGTTATTGTATAGTAGTGAGACTATGGTCTGGAATAAGAAGTATAGATCTAAAGTTTAATGTGTTCAGATGGACAATCTTAGGGCATGCTAGTGAAGAGAAGAATTGATAAAATGAAGGAATGAACGTATTAGCAGAGTTTGTGTGGTGTGGAGAAAGGGGTGAATGAGAGAATAAATGAAAGTATGTTAAAATGGTTTGTCATGGTGGAAAGGATGAAATGAATAATAGGTTGGGTTAAGGCGGAATGTATATGTGGCGAGTGTGTTGGGAACCGACCGGCTGGGAGACCGAAGAAAAAGTGGATTGAGTCAGTAAACGAATGTCTGAAGGAGAGAAATGTGAGTTTGGCAGAGGCGAGAATAAAGGTGCATAATAGGAGTGAATGGCGGGGGGTTTTGTGAGGGGGTATAGTTGTGGGCCCACCTGGCCCAAGGGTGAACCTTACACTGACGGCATTTACCCTAGTGAGGGTCCGTCGCGGTCCCGTGAAGCTCTAGGGTGGATTTTCTGTCTGCGACGAGTTCTCACTAATAATGGTACAGAGGGGGCGGTAAGGCTAGGCTTTTCTTTTTTCGACTTTTGTCATATTCCTTCTACTGCTTTTCTTTCTGATGCATGACAAGCACCTTACCCCCAGTCTTGGGGAAACAAAGGAAAGATGAAGAAAGAAAGATATATATATATGAATATATTATATATATATAATATTATATATATATATATATATATATATATATATATATATATATATTTATATATATATATTTATATATTATATTAAATATATATAAAATATATATATATATATATATATATATATATATATATATTATATATATATATATATATATATATATATATATTATATATATATATATATATATATATATATATATATATAATATTATATATATATAATTATATTTACTGTTGTTTTCGATATCTGGTAAAAGTACAAGTAATTCTGGAAGAATAGTATGGAACATGCTTTTTCCCATTATTGTTTTACATTTTCTCATAATATTTGTTGTCTTGCTCTGTCAGTGCGGAAAATGCAGCTAAATTCTTAACTTGTCAAATTTCATCATTTCCCGTCACACCTGCCTTATGACGTCTACTAAGTGCATTGTTTTCTTTGTTTTCAACAGTTGGGAGGAAGAATAAATAGGGGCTTTTGGACACTTTTTCTCTTCTCTTCTGCATGGGGGCTTTGTAGTATTGGTAAGACCACTTTTGAGTGTCTCAGAGGAAGTGAAATAGCAAAGTTCTTGCTACTACTAGTGAAATGTTATCTTTGTATTTGCAAAAACCCAGGGGAAACACTGCAGAGGAATTATTCTGCCAAAGGCAGGAGCTGCTGAAACTTTTTTCTTTGAAGATTGAGAACTCGGATTCCAAGATGAATTAATATTGCTAGGCGATTCAAATGATGAAACTAATTTAGGGTTTGTTTTAGAACTTCTATTAGGTACAGGACCAAAACCTAAAGATGGAAATTCTTCTGTAGTAAAATCTGGAGTTTTTAACGGTCCTATCTGGAGTTCGGATTTTTTTGGGGTATTACCAGTCATTTCATCGACTGATGTGATAAACTTAATATTGGAAGACATCATAGGAACCACAGCCTCGTATTCTCCTACTCTTCCTTTACTAAAATCTTCCATTGGTTCATCAGGATTGGTATTTTCAAAGGCATTATACAACTGAAGAGGCTTCTTTTTAACAGATTTAGTAGGTACTGTTGTAGACAAAGCACTTTTATCGTTATCTATAGGATTAATCTTACTAGAAATATTCTTCTTTTTTCTCCTCCCTTTACCACCAATATTTTCGTCATTTTCTAGAGCTTTATCTTTATCTTCTTTAATTTCTAGAGGTTTTTTCATAGGTATTGTTAAGGAGGAACGACCTGAATAATTGAGTTTATCATCTAAATTACCTGCACTTGGTGCTAACGATGGAAAATCTTGTGATTCAAACACATATTTATTAAGCAAATGACTATTTTTACCACCATCAACACTATCATTATTATTATTTTTATTATTAATAGCACTATCAGTACCATTCACTGGCTTCTTTGGAACCTTACTTACAAGTGATTTGCTCAAATTATTTGTTCCCCAAGAAACATTTACATTAGGAGTCGTTACGTTGTTAACGAATGGTTTTGGGGCAGGCTGAAGCATTGGAAAATCTTCTTCTAACGGAGCTGATTTAGGTCTAGCACCAGTAGGAGGCGCACTTCTAACCGTGATATTACCACTGTGGGAAACATTACCTATACGAGGTTTGCCTCTTCCTGCTCTTGATATTCCACTATCAGAATATGAAACATTAGGGGTTGAATTCATTGAATTATAATGTATCGAAACGTTAGACCCCGAATTTATATGAGGTCCTGAAGTAGTATTCTTTTTAGTATTAACGCTAAAATGGAGAGAAGTGGATGGATTAATTGTGGCGTGACTTGCTTTTG
>JABUQX010066025.1:25000-47500 GCA_015478945.1 Trachelipus rathkii | reverse complement strand
ACCATTCGTTAACAACGTAACGACTCCTAATGTAAATGTTTCTTGGGGAACAAATAATTTGAGCAAATCACTTGTAAGTAAGGTTCCAAAGAAGCCAGTGAATGGTACTGATAGTGCTATTAATAATAAAAATAATAATAATGATAGTGTTGATGGTGGTAAAAATAGTCATTTGCTTAATAAATATGTGTTTGAATCACAAGATTTTCCATCGTTAGCACCAAGTGCAGGTAATTTAGATGATAAACTCAATTATTCAGGTCGTTCCTCCTTAACAATACCTATGAAAAAACCTCTAGAAATTAAAGAAGATAAAGATAAAGCTCTAGAAAATGACGAAAATATTGGTGGTAAAGGGAGGAGAAAAAAGAAGAATATTTCTAGTAAGATTAATCCTATAGATAACGATAAAAGTGCTTTGTCTACAACAGTACCTACTAAATCTGTTAAAAAGAAGCCTCTTCAGTTGTATAATGCCTTTGAAAATACCAATCCTGATGAACCAATGGAAGATTTTAGTAAAGGAAGAGTAGGAGAATACGAGGCTGTGGTTCCTATGATGTCTTCCAATATTAAGTTTATCACATCAGTCGATGAAATGACTGGTAATACCCCAAAAAAATCCGAACTCCAGATAGGACCGTTAAAAACTCCAGATTTTACTACAGAAGAATTTCCATCTTTAGGTTTTGGTCCTGTACCTAATAGAAGTTCTAAAACAAACCCTAAATTAGTTTCATCATTTGAATCGCCTAGCAATATTAATTCATCTTGGAATCCGAGTTCTCAATCTTCAAAGAAAAAAGTTTCAGAGCCTCCTGGCTTTGCAAATAATTCCTCTGCAAGTGTTCCTCCTGGTTTTGCAAATACAAAGATAACATTCACTAGTAGTTTAGGCCAGAACTTTGCTATTTCACCTTCCTCTGAGACACCTCAAAAGTGTCTTACCAATACTACAAAGCCCCCATGCAAAGAGAAGAGAAAAGTGTCCAAGCCTCCAGTATTTATTCTTCCTCCCAACTTTGAACAAAGAAACAATGCACTTATAGACGTCATTAAGGCAGGGTGTGACGGAAATGATGAAAAATTTGACAAGTTTAAGAATTTAGCTGCAGTTTTCCGCACTGGACAGATCCAAGGACAACAATATTATGAGAAATGTAAACAAATCATGGGAAAAAGCATGTTCCATACTATTCTTCCAGAATTACTTGTACTTTTACCAGATATCGGAAAACAACAGGTAAGATATATTATATATATATATATATCATATATATATATATATATATATATATATATATATATATATATATTATATATATATATATATCATATATATACTATATATATATATATATATATATATATATATATATATATATATAATATCTAATATATATATATATATATTATATATATACTATATATATATATATATATAGTATATATATATATATATATATATATTATATATATATATATTATATATATATATCTTTCTTTCTTCATCTTCCTCTTTTCTCCCCAAGACTGGGGGTAAGGTGCTTGTCATGCATCAGAAAAGAAAAGCAGTAGAAGAATATGACAAAAGTCGAAAAGAAAGCCAGCCTTTCCGCCCCTCTGTCCATTAATTAGTGAGAAACTCGTCGCAGACAGAAAATCCACCCTAGAGCTTCACGGGACGCGACGGGACCCTCACTATCGGTTAAATCGTCAGTGTAAGAGGGTTCATCCCTTCGGCGCAGGTTGGAGGCCACAACTATACCCCCTAACAAAACCCCGCCATTCACTTCCTATTATGCACCTTTATTCTCGCCTCTGCCAAACAACATTTCTCTCCTTCAGACATTCGTTTTTTCTGACTCAAATCCACTTTTTCTTCAGTCTGCCCAGCCGGTCGGTTCCAACACACTCGCCACTTAATCCGCTTAACCAACCTATTATCATTCATCCTTTTCCAATGACCAAACCATTTTAAATGCCCAACTTTCATTTATTCTCTTCATTTACCCCTTCCACACCCAACAACTCTCTAATACGTTCATTCCTCATTTTATCAATTCTTCTCTCAACTAGCATGCCTCTAAGATTGTCCATCTGAACATCTAATTGAACTTTAGATCTTACTTCTTATTCCAGACATATTCTCACTACTAAACAATAACACCGGTAACAACACATACCTCATGTTAGACCTAGCTCATCAGATTAGTCCTTTACATTCACCAACGATTTAATTGGCACCAGCCACCTTCCTGCCATTCACAACTTTCCTACTACACTCTGCATCATCCGTTCCCTTTTCATCCAACATATATCCTAAATATTTAAACTCAGAAACTTGTTCCAGCTGCTCACCATCTAACATAACTTCACACTGAGGATGTCCTCACTCCAACCATAAAATTTCTCTTATCTACGTTTCATTTCAAATACCCTCCTTTACACACCCTGCCAAATCTCTCTACCAATCCTCTCAAACTCTTCAGATTCGCCACACAAAACCAAATCATCCGCATATAATAGGTAGGACACCCTCCACTCTCTTCCATTCTCCATCATTCTAACACCATCCCCTGTCACCCCACCTCTAATTCTTTCATAACCCCATCCATATACAAATTGAATAACCAAGGAGACATAACAACCCTGCCTCAACTAACCAATCACTTTTGAGCACCTTATTTCTTACAACACACGCCTCACTATTTCAATATTTACCTTTTGATTCCATTCAGCAAGCTTACCACCAACACCAATAATTACTAACAACCTGCCATAGAGCTTTCCTATTAATCCTATCATACGCCTGTTCCAAATCCATAAAACCTAAAAACAATTTATTTTTCTTCTCTCTCATTTTCTCAATCATTTGTTTCAATGTAAAGATTTGATCCACACATCCTCTATCACTCCTAAACGCACCTTGTTCTTCACCAATCAGTCCTTCAGTCACTCGACGCACTCTTTCGACTAAAATACCAGCATATATCTTCCCTACAACACTCAATAAACTAATTCCTATAATTCCTACAGTTCTCCTTACTCCTTACCCTTATATAAGGGTACTTTATGCTCTCCTCCAATCCCTTGGGAACTAATATCCTCCATAAGCCCTTTATTACACAACTTCAAAATCCAATCAATCACCATCTCCGCCTCCGTTCTTGAATCATTTCACAGTAATTTCATCTATACCTGCAGATTTACCATTCTTCAACTTTCTCACTCTGCCCATTACCTCCTCCTTGCTAATGACCTCATCCACAAAATACCTATTCCTTCTTGCGCCATCAAACCCACACACACATTCACTATCACCTCTTCATTAGCTGTTAATATTATTCAGATTTTGTCGAAGTGTGCTTTCCACACTCCCCTCACATCCATTTCATCAGTACAAAAGCACCATTAAATTCTTATTCTAAGCAGGTCCCTTTATTTTCATTTTAACTTTTCAATCTTTCCGAAGAGCTTCCATTCCTTGTAAGTCCCCATTCAATCTCCTTCCAAACTGTTCATTTACCTTCCATTTCCAATACATATTCAACTTTGCATTTCTTTTTTCCTTAATCATAAGAACATCTTTCTTTTTGAAACTTCATCATTGGCTTTTAGTACATTCAACCACGCTTCTTTTTAATACTTTTAACCGCTGCATCACTCTACATTCCACCACTCACTGTTAACATCTACTTCGTTACGTTAGCACATCCACATACTTCCCTTGCACTGCCTAACAATTGCTTCCTTTCATTCGCTTCCAGATTTTGTTCAGTTTCAACTTGTTCACATTCAACTGATTAACTTGCTAGTGCTCTTAAATACTTATCCTTCTACATTGTTCACTTAACTTCTCACTCTTAATTCTACCCTATTTTTTCGTATCACCTTCCTCTCATCCAAGCCTCACTAACTTAATTTTACATAGAATAACATAATGATCCGATAATCCACATTCTAATCCCTCACTGATTAAACATTAAACACATTTTCAACATCTCCTTCCTTTCACCACACAAAATCATCATACTTTTTCACTTCGATACTATCACTAGTATACATTTATGTATTTTTTGTGTTTAAGAAAGTATTATTACACACATACCTCTCTCCTCACAGACATCAATCACCTTCCTACATTCTCATTTTCTCCGCGACACCCAAAAACCACCTGTTATACCGTCTCTTTTCTGACACCTATCCCACCATTTAGGTCCCCCAACACAATCAATCTGAAGCTCTCTACCCCCATCCAAAAATCATTCAGATTATCCCAGAAAATCGTCCTCTCCAACATTTTCCTCAGATGGACCAACAACAACCACAACATACCTTGACCTTTTCAAACTAATTTAACGCATTAGAATTTTTCAGTACTCACACACACAAAGTCTAACATAGCTCTGTACCACTAGTCACTCATCAACCTCCTTCTCTCCCCTCATTCCTTTTCACACCAGCACACACACATTTCACTCAACATCACTTCCTTATCACCGTTACCTTTCATCTTTGTTTTCAGTCACCATCGAGCAAAATAATTTGCCCTTTCTAGATACATCCATCACCTCTCTCCTCTTCTCAATTTTTCCGCTGACATTCCATGTACCCATGGAATATATAATTTCTTTTCGCCGAAAGATATAAGGCCGTTTGCGGCGATCACGACCTTCTCCTAGCATGCCATTAGCATTCCTAGCACGAGATAAGTGGTAGTGGGCCGCCAACCCAACTACCACTGTCCCTTTAGTCGCTTCTACGACACGCAGGACATACGTGTGGCAATTCTTTCTCCCCCCTACACATAGGGATATGAGTAGTAGGAATGTCTGTAAGGTGTTATCTCGAAGGGGGGGTGTACTTTAAGTATGTGTATATGATTGTGGATAAATGGTGGTCAGTAATATGTTGCCTGGAGGATGAGTGGGTGTGGATATGAACGCAAAGAGAAAGGCGACCATTAAAAATGGTAGGTAATTTCATCGCTTTGAGTATGCGTATACTCTCCCTATATATAATATATATACTATAATATATATTTTATATATATATATATTTTTATATATAATATATATATATATATATATATAATATATATATATATATATATATATATATATAATATAATATATATATACTATATATATAAAGTTTTGAGTATTTATTTTTTTAGTGTAAAGGTAATTCCTATCAATTGACATTAATTGAAAAAAAAATCTGATAACATGTTTTCTCTACTATTACTTATCTACTACTACTACTAATAATAATAATAATAATAATAATAATACGGAAGTGTTTGATGCCTATCGTAAAATTGATGGAGGACAAGGGTGTCAGACGTGCTTCGCGTATGTGCGGTTTGCCAGCAAGTATTGATTCGGATGACTTTCGTTGCGCTATGACAAACACAGTTCTCGTGCAGAAGATCTTTCCTACGCTTGCTAAAATCTGCGGATAATAAAACCCCACAAGGGAGAAAATGACATTTTCGCCACTATCCCCATTAATATTCCATTCTTTTTTTTCCTCCAATTTTAAATTTTAAAATTCAAGGTTGCGTATTGTATTACATAAATTTGTACTGCTTTCAGTTGCTCCTGGAGAGCTTTCGAGTAATGGTTGCTAAATATATTATATATTATATTATATATATAATATATATATATATTAATTATAATAGATATATATATATATATTTATATATATATATATATATATATATATTATATATATATTATATTATAATATATATATATATATATTAATATATATAAATTATATATATATATATATATTATAATATATATATATATATATATATAATATATATTATATATATATATTATATATACTATATACTATATATTGTACAGTGCCTGTTTAAATAATTATTTATGATCTCCTTAAAACCACTTTTATTTAATTTACGTCTAATATAATATATAGTAAAAGAAAATATATATATATATATAATATATACTATATATATATATATATATATATATATATATATATATATATATATAAATATATATATATATAATATATATATTATATATATTTTATATATATATATATATATTTATATTATATAATATTTATATATATATATATATATATATATACTATATATATATATATATATATATAGTATATATATTATAATTATATATATATATATATATATATATATATATATATATATAATATGTATATATAGGCACGATTTTTTTTTTGTTTTATATTTATATTTCGTACCAAACATTTTGTTTGATGTATAGTGTATAATAATCTTGTTTATATTTAAAAATGTTATATATTATTATTATTATTATTATTATCACTGTAAATCTATGGGGTTATGTTTATGATCTTTAATGTGACGTCATTAATAAGCTTAATTGCGTCATTGATGTTATGACGTCATCAAATAATGCGGTACTAAAACTGTCTTTTGTTTGTAATTTTACTCTTATGGTGTTATGTTATATTTATTCTTAATCAAGAGTATAGTGTTTATTCCTGTGATTTTAAAGTGCCTTGCAATAATCATTTTATGAGATCTTTCTTTATAGTTTTTGTTAAACCTTTATTTATATAAATTGTGGCGAAAAGAATTGTTCCATGAAAATTTGAAAATGCATGACAGGGTAAAGATTCAAGTCGCATATATTCCTAACTTTATTCAGAGCTTTCGACTTCAAAGAAAGGTCGTCATCAGATCTGCAGCAACTGAAAAGTACAGTAATGAGTATTTTGAAAATGGTAATTCACACTATTAATAACGGCTATAATAATAATAATAATAATAATAATAATAATAATAATAATAATAATAATAATAATAATAATAATAATAATAATAATAATAATAATAATAATAATAATAATAATAATAATGTCTATATCTTACATAGGTTCCTCCATTTCCTTCTCACACGGAAGAAAACTCAATTTTTTTTCTGGGTATGGTCTCACGTTGGTATCCCAGGCATTGAATTTGCTGAAAGGGAAGCTTATTGCTTCGCTGCCACCAACAGGTGATTGATATACCTTCTTTTGGTTCTGAAAAATGGTCCGTGTTCATGCAATAGACTATCTATACGCATCCTTTGGCGAGAAATTCTTAATTGTTGTATGTGCAACTGTTTTGATTAATATTACTGATATAGTGGCTCTTGGTCCAACAATTTGGTCATTTGGATCCGTGGTGGCTGATATCTTTGAATATCTCTGTGTTCTACTCCGAGATGTTTTGTTTATACTTTTGACGATTTCGTTGTGCTATGTTTATATTCCCCGTCGCAGATACATAAGAAGACATGGTCATTGTCTACATCCAAGGACCACTCTTCTCTCCTCAATGCCGTCACCTCATCACACCTTACTACTCACTCTGACTCTATTGCTGTCTTTACTGATGGCTCCAAGACCTAAAATGGTGGTTGGAGCATCCTGACTGCACTTTGTCCCATACCCTGCCTTCCTGCTCATGTAATCCTTTATGGGCAGAGCTAGAGCACTGCCTTCTACAATTTCTAGTTCTCTTCTCTCTACATGAGCTTGACGCCGGCTGACGCACGTACCATCTTTTCATATTCTCAGTACGATTCTCACAATTCAACAAAGGTCCCCTAGGTTCTTGGTTTTCTTCATTGATCGTTTCTTGTGCAAGACTCCATGCGAAAAAAATTGCGTTTTGCGGGTTTCCCTCTCACGTGGAGCTTTTGCGGGTAAATTAGCTTAGTTGAATTTTTTTGGAATTTTTTGGGGCAAGCAGTTTAGGCGGCGACCGCTCCCTCAAGAAACTTCTTCATGGGACTTTTTTCCCGCACTTACTACGCCCCCAGTCAAAAGTGGGTTTCAAGACTGCTGGCAAGTCTGTTGGAGTGAGGATCTGAGGATTCTAACTCAGAATTGGCGAGACTAGTTTTGACACATGGGTTCATATGTTGAGGGAAACCCCCATTTGACAGGTTCTTAAACCTCTCTCTCTCTCCACCATCTCCTGATTGAACTGTCCGCATTGGCATCACCACTTCGTAGATACTTCCTGCAATAGCCTATCCTATTGAATCGACTTTCCTCTCCATTCTCTGCTGAAAATCTCCGTCTTCGTTCTGACGTGATTTTTTGAGTTTCTTACGAGAACGAAATTTACTCTTATCAGTTGTAAACAAGTCTTATATTGGTTCCATTTCGTTATGTTCTGGTGCAGCCTACTCTTTAAGTTTCACTTGTTATGAAACTTCACGTGAGCGTCTGCCTGTATCAGGAATTCAAAAGTAATATATAATATATTTTTAATTTATCATCCTCCTCCTATCCTCAGATTGGAAGTGAGGTGCGTAGCACACATCGGAACAGAAAAGTAGCAGAAGAACATGACGCAAGTCGAAAAGAAAGCCCCCTCGTTTACCGTCCCTTTATACCCCCAAGTGAGAACTCGTCTCGGTTAGAAAATCCACCCTAAGGCTTCATGAGACTGCGACGGACACTCACTGTGGTATCTCGTCAGTGTGGGGTTAATCCCCTGGGCAAAGCCCACAACCACATCCCCTCACAAAACCCGGCCATTCACTCCTGTTATGCACCTTTCTTCTCGCCTCTGCAAACTGTCTTTTTTCCTCTCCTTCAGGCATTCCTTCCGACTCAATCCACTTTTTCTTCGGTCTACCAACCGTTCGATTCTCAGCACACCTGCCACTATCATCCATCCTTTCCTTATGACCAAATCATCTCAATGTACTCGCGTTTATTCTCTCATTTATGCCTTTATTCACACCACATAACTCTTTAATGCGTTTTTTCCTCATTTTATTAATTCTCACACCTGACACGCTCCTCTGATTGTCCATCAGAACACTGTACCTTAGATTTATACCTCTTATTCCAGACCATAGTTTCACTAATATACATTAACTCAAGTAACAAAATACCCTAATGCAAAACCCTAACACACTCAAGACTTGTCCCTTTACCTCCACCAAGGATTTAATTGCACCAGCCACCCTCCTACCATTCACAACCTTTCTACTACATTCTGCATCATCCCTCCATAAGGATTTAATTGCACCAGACCACCCTTCCTACCGATTCACAACCTTTTCTACTGACATTCTGCATCATCCATTCTCTTTTCATCCAACATATATCCTAAATATTTAAACTCGTATACTTGTTCCAGTTTAAATATATATTAAATATTAAATATTATTATTATTATTATTATTATTATTATTATTATTATTATTATTATTATTATTTAGATGTTTCAAGGGCTATCCTGAGGCCACGACACTGGGATATTGTGGCTGCCGCGTAGTTTGTCTTGGGGCATGAACTGGTACTCTTTTTATTGTTGCAAAATATTTATTAATTTCTTTACTCCTTAGTTATGGCTGCCTATTTAATTGCAAAGTGATAGAAATTGAGATATGTGAGTGGAATTTACGGTATAAGAAGTAGGTAAATCTGCATTTATATATAGAATCACTGGTGAAATGATTAAGCATAGAGGTGATATTGTGATTAATTGTATGTGGGAGTTCTGTAACAAAGTTTTTTATCGGAGGTTTGATCCTCGAAAGGCATTAGGTCGGACAGAGCCAGTGATAATTTGATACCCGTATTTCAAGGGAAAGAAAGTGATAAGCGGGACCTGTAACTCCTAACTGAGGGGAATGTGTTTATTTGATGTCTATTTGTGGGGAGATATTAATCTGGCTATTATTGGTATGAAAGAGTTCGTCGAGTGACTGAAGGGTTGATTGATAAAGAACATAGTTCATTTAGAAGTGGTAGAGGATGTGTAGATCAATTTTTTAGATTGAAGCAAATGAGTGAGAAGAGAAGGAAACTATATTTAGTTTTTATGCACTTGCAGCAGGAGTATGATAGGATTAATATGAAAGCTCTGTGGTAGGTGGTAATGATATTGGTGGTAGGCTTCTGAATGTAATTAAAAGATTATATTTTGAGAGAGAAGTGTGTGTGTGTCTGAATGTAATTAAAAGTATATATTTTGATGGTGAAGTGTGTGTGTGTGTGTGTGTGTGTGTAAGAATAAATGACGCGCAGAGTAAATGTCTTAGTATTAATGATGGAGTTTCAGGGATGTTTTAGGCCTCCATAACTATTTAATTTGTATATTTATGGGATGATGAAAGAATTTAATGAGGTGGTGACAGGGAAGGGTGTTAAACTGATGGTGAATGGTAGGTAATGGAGGGTACCGTGCTTATGGTACGCAGGTGATTTGGTTTGGTGTGGTGAATCTGAGGAAAGTTTAAAAAGATTGATAGAGTTGCTTGGCAGGGTGCTTAAAAGTAGGATTTTGAAAGTAAATATAGATAAGAGAAAAGTGATGGTTGTAGGTGAGAAGTTCTCAGTATGTAATCATATTGGATGATAGGTAACTGGGACAAGTATCGCAGTTTAAATTTTATTACCGTAATTAAATTACCGTATTAAATCATATTACCGTATTTGAAAAGAGAGCAGATTATGCTAAGTATAGTATAGTAGGAAGGTGGTCGGTGCAATTAAATCCAGGAGACTAAATCTTGAGTGCGAAAGGGTTCTGCATGAAGGTATGTTGTTACCGGTGTTAATGTATGGTAGTGAAACTATGGTGTGGAATTAGAGGTATAGATCTAAGGTACACTCTGCCCAGATGGATAATCTTATGGATATGTTAGGTGTGAGAAGAATTAATAAAATGGAGAATGAGCCTATTAGGGAGTTGTATGATGTGAAGAAAGGAGTAAATGAGAGTGCCATAAAGTGGTTTGGTCATTTAAGGAAGTTGGATGGTAGTCGATTGATTAAGTGGTTGTATAGCTTGATGGGATGCGACCGGCTGGGAGACCTAAGAAAAATTGGATTGAGTCGGGAAAAGAGTGTCTGAAGGAAAGGAATGTGGATTTAGCACAAGCGGAGTAAATCGCTTTTTTTTTTTTTTTTTTTTTTTTTTTTTTTTTTTTTTTTTTTTTTTTTTTTGTCAAAGAGAATTTTTGTGGACCTGGTGTCTTGATATTGACAAAATGACCACATTGGAGGCCGCACTGAAGGGTATGAAGACATGTTATGGGATCTTTCTTTTCAACTTAGGTCACGTTCCTCTACTTAAATATTCTGTTTCCGGTGCATGCTTGCACATCCTACCTCCAATCTGTGGGGATCCATGGGGAGGATAAAGAAAGAAAGAAACGGTTAAATTGTTTACTACAAGCAAAGAATATAAACGCTTTAAAAAAGACGCATTTCCTTATCAGCCAGGCTTCACACCTGACAATATCTTGATTGCCGAACAGCCATTCAACCATTCAAGGGCAGGCAGGGACTTTAACTCCCCTGTAGGTGAACTGCTTCAACATGCAAATCTCTCGAACCAGTCCGCATCCTTGGATCCCATAACCATGGGTCCCAACTTCTGGTGTGAGCGTATCATTCTTGGACTCTGGAATTTTGCCAGTCTTTATCGTCTCGCATACCGGGCGGGTCCTTACCCGCGCGGACAACGACCCACCGACAACCTACGTACCTCTAGTTGGCTACTTTGTCTTCTAACAGAATATGTAAAATTAAAATGAGTTACTACTTAGGAAAGGTCTAGGAAATAGTACTCTTCTCAGTGTCATCAATGAGGAATCGTCCTCTTCTAGTACGTGCAACTTCTAGAAAACAGTTCCACATTAGTATCGTTGATTTCCATGGGAGTTTTTAATCACCAAGGATGATTTCGGTGTTCGCTACCGACAATGGTTTTGTTCTAATATTCAAAATTTAACTAATGAACTCGCCTACTATTTCTCTATCCAGAATAATCTCGAACAGATGGTGCAGCTCCCTATACCCTTATCCATTTCGTCTTGGAAATGAGCATACCATATTAGACGTTTTCTTTACTTCCAATCCTTCTCCATATTCTGTTAAACTCTTTCTACCTCTGGGTTCCTCTGATAACCTTATCTATGTATCCTGGTTTATCTCTTTTATGAGCTCAATGATTCTGCGCACTTCGAGGGACAACTTCCGCCGACGCAGTAATCAATTCAAGGAGAAATCAAAGAAGTACGACTACAAGTCCGAACATGTTGTGGCATCGAAATGCTAAAAATATTTCCTCGCGGTTGGCATGCGTAATTCTTAGCGAAGACTTGAAGAAATAGAACAGGATGCAGAGCAATAATAATAAATCAGTGATCGAGGAGAGAAACCCTAGGGGGGAGGGGAGGAAAGAGTTAAATAAGAATTAGCTAGTGAATTGATTAGAAGTTAAGAAAGGGTGAAGAATGTTGAATTCATCCCCAAGACGATTACGGACACTGGTAGGGAGCTGCACCATCTGCCTAAAGGTTCTGTATATTCCTTAAATAGGAAAAAATGAAAAGGTCAGAGTTCCCTGGCTGTCTTGGAACTAGAGTGAAGCAAATGGTGGAAGTGAACATTGAAATCACATAAAATGATGATTTCAGAGAAAAGAAGAAGAGAAAATGTAGTCTATTTTGGAATTTAGATAGGCGAATAATTTAGAATAGTTCGTAGAGTTAGGTGATAAGCAAACAGAAAAAAATGAATGGTTAGTTTCGATAGAGCAATAAGCTGTAAAATTCCCAAGACTCTAAATTAGAAACATTAAAATAAATAATGTCGTTGTGCACAACATTAACATTTGACTGAAAATTAAGGGAAGAAACAGTAAGAGAGAACATAATAAGGTTTGTTGTAGGAGCGCCCATGCACCTGAATTTCTGTCACAGAAACAGGAAAGTGATAATTCTAGCAAGCAAGGTGGTTGCTGTCAAGAAAGTCAAGTAGAACAAATATAGAATAAAAGACCGTAGAGGAGAGGTATACACGGCGACTCTCGACGACAGGTGGTTCACTTAGCCTATGAACTCGTAGATAGCTGCAAGGACAAGAATATTTATGTATGCCTGCGCAGGGACCAGGTATCATGCCTTTCGTTAGTGAGAGGTCCGCTCTCAAAATTAATTAATAAAATAAAGACCTTGAATGAATATTGCAGTGCACCTAATCACGACGGTGGCGAAGTCATGGCAGAACTAAAGCCATCACTGAAAGTTTTCAACTTCCAAGTGACAATGGGTGGTGGAGGAACAGATGAAGTTATTGCTCTGGATACACCCATCCAAAGCACCTCCAAGGCAAAGTGTTGAATGTTTTTGCCATCTATTAATGAAGTTATTTAAAAGGCATGATTTTCGAAGTAATGCCTGTAAGCCTATTGTGTATATATGAAGCAGTGAGATTGTGGTGGGAGTGCCCCCACTAAAAGCAAGTTTAGACGCCAAAGTGCATGGTCGAAAGTTCGATAGAGTTCCCTCCGCAGATGTCGGGTCGGGAAAAGTATGAAACAAAAGGCAATGGAGTTCAGAATAATGTTATGTCCAACTTAACAACTCTAATATATACTAATAACCTAATATTAATACTATATTATAAATACTATATATATATATATATTATATATATATATATATATATAATATTATTTATATAATATATATAAATATATATATATATATATATTTACTATATATATATTATTCTATATACTATATATATCAAAAGAAAACATATATTGCGTGGGAAGGTAAAAGAATTACTGCCTTCCCTGGGACTTGAACCAACCGCAATGTTGCGAATGCAGGACAACATATACCTGGTGTTTTACACCCACTGGACATCCATCCAACCCAAAAAAAAGCTTGGTACATTCAAGAACAAGTATTAAAAGCAAACCGAGCTCCGACCCTTCAAAGGGCGACCCATCAACCAGGGTCTGTTTCGCCTGTACCTATTGCCTACGTTACCTTATATTACTTTTTCTTTTTTTTCTACATGGATAAACTATCTGCATACATTAATCCCGCAATTATACGGTTTTGATGTAAACTCTAAAAGATCAGCAACATATATTGGGAGGTAAAGGACATTATACTGACACTCTTTGAGATTGACACCACCGCAATGTTGACAGAACTGAGGACATACACCGGCATGGCTTTTACCACCGGGCACCATCCGTTAACCAAGAAAAAGTTGGAAATTCCAAGAACAAGTAATTTGCGGTTTCTGACGGATGGCCCACATGGTCCACTATAACAACTAGTTTTTCTTCCTATACTGGATTATTTTTTTAAACGCATTCTTTTTGATTCGTCACATATCCTGCATTTACTTACTTGTTTTTTAATTACCGACTGGATAGGGAAAGGGTCATGACTCCCATCACTTACACCACATCCTTGTGCTTCCACCAGAGGAGTGTTACACACAGGTCAAACCTACAATCTGATTTAAGAGCCGGCATACCCTCAGGACCTCCGAGCGCCGTTTGAAGAGCATTGCTCTTAGCTGTGAAAAGCGACTATGGAAGTGCGTTCCAGACCTACAGGGTATGTAAACAACATGAGCTCTAGACTATGTAAGTTCAGTGAATCGAATCGAGTTGAGATCCGAGACCACCAGTAAAGAAGATAAGTCGGGAATATGTAAAAAGCACCTAACACTCAAAACCACACGCAAACCCAAACCCACAAATACAACACGAACGAACAAACCACGAACATGAACTTTTCAAAAGCGGAAAAGTGCGACGTGTTAATTAAGCAAACACAACAAACAGGGCTTTTCTACAAGACGGGGGATTGATCATGAAACCTAAGAATTTCAACAGGAACCATCTTGAAAAATGATTAGGCCTAATTGATGGAATAATTTCGTAATCTTAAAATGGAAGCCGAAATCACGTTCTATAAATACTACATCAAAATCGAATGAAATAACTTCTAATATTGATTAATTATTTGGTATTAACCATTCGCTTATCAATCACTAACATCATCATTCTCACTTATAAAAAATTAGATATTTATATCAATATAATTAACAGAATCTTCAAGTCAATATAAAAAAAGAGAGTGACGGAGGGTGATAAAATATTTAATAAAAAACTTTCTGGTTACATATTATTAATTAAATAGGGTATATATCATAGTACAATGACTCATTAGGTCTAAATACAATATACTATTAGATGAAAAATGCTAAATATCGTAATCCAAGACTGATATTTCACATTGAAGTCTTGTTTATAAGCATTCTAAAAATCGTTTTATCAAATTTATCCAATCTTAGCCATTTGCACAAAATTAGTTTTAAAGATCAAACACATTTTACTTGAGCGAAATTCTCAGATTTTTAAATGTTACTTATTTTTTATAAAAGGTAAAAATATCAATTACCCATACGGAATCTGGAAGACGTAATAATTATATTAATTTATATCACTCATATATATATATATATATATACGAAAATATATATATACCCCACAACATAATCCCAACCCTATATTATATATATAAACTAAAATCCCAACCACTATAATATATATATAATATTACATAATATATACTAATATATAAAATCACCTCACATATAAATAATATAAACTAGTATATATAATAAGTATAATAATACACTACCGCCGTATATAGAACTATATATCGAGAATAGATAAAATAATAGCAGCATAAAAAACCTACTATACTATAAATCAAATCACGTTGAACTAGATAGTATATGTCCGATATGTGTCCCCGTAGGACGTATCCTTTTCGTTTCAGCGTTTTCTGGTGCGAAAAAAATAATAAATTAAAATAATAACGGAAATTATAGAATGAAACGGTAGTGAGAGTTGATATTCCTTTTACCTTTTTCAGATTTTTTGTCCATATTTACGATTCCTTCAATGCCAGTTGACCATTACTACTGAAGGCATCACACACCATCAATACACACAAGGCGAAAGTTAATGGCAAAATCGGGATCAGAACATAACAATATTGTCTATCACGATTAGTTAAACCCAGTCCGTCCCTACTGATTATAAGTGAGACCCAGCTGACAATAAATATATATAATATGTATATATAACTATTAACTAAATTAAATAAATTAAAAAATTAAAATATAGAATTTTAGAATTATTAAAATGTAATAATAATATATTAATAATACCTATATAAATATACATAACATACACTATATATATAAAAAAAAATAAAACATGTCAAAAAAAACAACAACAAAAAACAAATAAAAAAAGAGTAAACAATATAATGAAATACCAATTAATAATAAAATAAAAAAAATAAAAAAATAAAAATAAAAAATAAAAAAAATAAAAAAACAAAAAAAAAAAAAAAAAAAATAAAAATAAAATAAAAATAAATAAATAATAAAAAAAAAAAACATAAATAAACAAATATATATACGGCATAAAATAATCTATATAAAAACACTTAAATATATATATAGGGTACAATATATATAATAGATATTATAATATTATATTATATATATACGATAATTTACAATAATTTCTTTATATAAAAAGTTTCTTAGAAGAATAAAAATTGTAGCGATGAAATGAAATTAAAATTTAATTTTAATTTCATTTGATATTTTAAAAAAAATTGTTAAATTAAAATTAATAAATTAATACCTGGTGCAGGGTGCATGAGCTTGAAAGGCAGGTCAGCAATGAGCTCACCCCCAATTGCTCCACAGTTCAAGCGAACTCTGACAGAGTAGGAGACAACGATACCAAGGGCGTCATTCGGGTTCTTACCAACTCCAAGCAAAGTGGACGATGCAAGATTGACATCCGTGTCCTGAGACAATAATAATAATAATAATAAATAATAATATAATTAATAATAATAATAATAATAATAATAATATAATAAATAATAAATACGTAATAATAAAAAGGAAATTTATTAATATAATAGAAATATGTCTAGATAAAAGACTAGAAGAAGAAGAAGAAGAAGAAGAAGAAGAAGAAGAAGAAGAAGAAGAAGAAGAAGAAGAAGAAGAAGAAGAAGAAGAAGAAGAAGAAGAAGAAGAAGAAGAAGAAGAAGAAGAAGAAGAAGAAGAAGAAGAACTATTTATACTATTAACTACAAAAAAAAATGAAAGCTTAAAATTAAACGAAAATTAACTATGTCGTCCAGTTAGAAAAGAACCAGACTCCCACCTTCAGTTTTCCGTCAAGGGCGACTCCTCCTCTGGTTCTGTTCACGGATGCCAAGGGCGTAAGAGTGAAATTCTTGTGAAGATTTGTTCCTGGAGTTATCGGACAACCTTCCTTTGATTCTAAAGATGCACTGTTTAAAACAAAATAACTTATAATTCTAATTTAATACATAATCAAAAGCCTACAATTAAACAACAAATGTGAAAATTAAGATAACTAATCAATAATAATAATATATAATTAACAATAACTCTTTAGACATTGTTTTTCAATTTACCTCTCTGGAGCTAAGAGTGACTTAGTCTCATGGTTACTTCAACATGTTGAATGACTGAGCACTTGATATTTTTCACTGTTTTGCTGCTTCCATTATTGACAGATAGTTGGGCTGTTACCTTTCATATATATATATATTAATATATATATAATATATATACTATACACATATATAATATATATATATATCTTATATATATATATAATATAATATCATAATATATATACTATATCATATATATATATTATATATATACTTATATATATATAATATATAGTATATATAGATATACATATCTATATAAACTAATTGAAAACATAAAACAATATTATAAATAGATGTTAAAAATAAGATAAAATTTTCCAAAAATTTGTTGCCTCTGAAATTTAAATACACTTCCCCCCCCCCCCTAAAAGTTCGAACTCAAAAGGGTGTTGAGTTTCATACAAATAAGTAGCTTTCTGTATGACGAGTTAAATTCATTAGTGGACACGAATGAAGCATCTATTTATATAGATATTGAACACCAAATTTTTAATGTATCTGTCAAATAGTACATCGACCAAATAATGAATTCATCTGTAACAAAGAACGTTTAAGAACTAGATTTTTTTACTATGATACTCTTATGTGATGTTTTTTTTGGGGGGGAGAATCGACCTGAGTAGCTCAAAGGCAGAGTGCTCTGTATACTATACGATGTGTTTTTTTTATGTTTTATTTGTTTTTTTGTGGATTCTTTAAGGAAATGCTACTGAAGTTTAGTTATTAATTATTATTTAAAAATGCTTTTAAAAGTAATGAATATTTCTATGTAAAGAACTAAACGATTTATTTCTTAAAAAAAAAAAAAAAAAATTATTAAAATAGAAATAATACATTATACTAAAAAAAAAAAAAAAAAAGAATCAATAAATTGAATGGGAAAAAAAATAAGAACTTTGCTAATATTAGACGAACAAAATCAGTGTGAGAGAGAGAGGTGGGGAGAACATACTAGGATCTCTACCTCTCTCGTCTCTCTCTCTCTCTCTCTCTCTCTCTCTCTCTCTCTCTCTCCTCTCTCTCCTCCTCTCTCTCTTCCTCTTCTCTCTCTCTCTCTCTCTCTCTCTCTCTCATATCAGTAAGCGGGAGAGAGAGAGAAACTCAGGTTAAATTGTTTTTCATAAATTTAAATAAATAATTTCCATTACCTGCTCCCCATGGTAATAAATTTCCCTCTCGAGTGTGACTTCGAGATTCAGTTTTCCTGAGGAAAGAGTGAAGCCTTTTGACACAAGAGTGTGGGCTTTGCCTCTTGTTCCTTTCGACCGGAGAGAATTGCAACCTAATATATATATTTATATATATATATATATATATATATAATATATATATATATATAATATACTATATACTATATATTATATATATATATATATACATATATATATATAGATATATATATATATATTATATTTAATATATATATAATATACTATATATATAATATATTATATATATTAAATATATATTATATATATATATATATATATAATTATATATATATATATATATATATATATATATATATATATATATATATATACTATATATATATATATATAATATTCGTATATATATATATAATATATATATATATGTAATGTATATATATAATATTCGTATATAATACAACTATAACTATATATATACATATATCATATATAGTATATACCTTATATATATATATATATATTATATTCAAACTGACTCAAGATCTTTAAAATATAATATTTCAGTTTCGTAATTGTTTATTCAAATCCAAAATGACGATATATTGTAATTATTATTTGAAGAAAATTTTCTAGACCCTTAGTTTTTGTGGAATACCCTGTATTTCAAAAATGTTCTAGACTTTTATTATCTTTTGGAATACCCTATATATTAAAAATTATAATATCTTTAGTTTTCATACCTTTCTGACGGCGAGGTTAACAGAATTTCTCTTGTGGGGTTTTTCATCACCATTATCAGCAACGTAGACACGTAGTTCGTAAATTACTCCAAGAGGTTTGATCTGTTTAGAAAAGACATAACTTGAAATTGATATCAATATTTGAATTAGAATTAAGTTAGTTTAACTTCCTGTTTGGATTTTTATTCCATCAAGTCATTTTACATATTTAATTTTTTTTTTTTTATTAATAATTATTTATTTTTCCTTTAATTCTGATTCATTTTTATTTTGACTGTTTGTTTTTTGATACATTTACTCAGGAGTTTGAAAAATGGGTTAAAAGCAAAGTTCCCCACCGTTTCCTCCCTCGATTGAAGTTGAACCGAAGCAGGAGCATTATCAGGGATTGAACAAACAAATGGGTAAGCATTCCCTCCTAGTTTCTTAATGAGCCTATCCTGCACTTCTGTTGGACCTTCATTACCTACAGCCGGGAAGATCTGTTGACACGTGAGTTGCATCTCTTTGCTGAAATGAAGTCCCATGACTTCATCTTCCTCCCTACCGTACCGGTATGTGACCGACACCTGGAATTAAAAAAAAAAAGTGTGTGGTGGATTAAATGGCATGTGAGATGAAATGCCACATAAATTGAGTGCACAGAACAATAATAAAAAAAAAATTACGGAATCACGTTTTAAGTAACTGTTTGCTGAATTGTATGTGAGATAGAATATACTGTACTAGTATTTTAGTATTCTGTACTGTACTAGTATTCTATTTTTAAAAAAAATAGGTTGTTTAACGTTTCTTAATATAAAATTTCTTAAAATTTGTTATACGGAAAAATCCTTAAAAGAGGATTTCAAAAATATAAATAACTAATAATACGATAAAAAATCTTTACTTACGGCAGCAAAAACTTTTCGGGTTCGAAGATAGTCATTGTCGACAAGCACAACTCCATCGACTGCTTCGGTACTGATGGTATTGTCGATAAAATCTCGACGTCCTAAATAGACAGTTATTTTTCCTGCCAAAACGAAAATATTTATGTTAAAGAAATTATGCTCTTGGTTGTAATTAATGATACGTAATTGCGATTATCAGAAATGGATAATTTATAATTACTAATGAAAGAATATCCACTTAGTGCTTTACTGCAACACACACACACACACACACACACACACACACACACACACACACACACACACACACACACACACACACACACACACACACACACACACACACACACACACACACACACACACACACACCACAAACAACAACAACATTGCATCGAGTATCATTTCGACTAAATATAACACAAAATATCACATTACATAAATCACAAGCTGCAAAGCTAAAAAAAAGATTTGTTTGGAATTTTTATCATTATACGTTGGAACACAATTTTTCTGTGTAGAATAGAGATTAAATTCAAAAGAAGGAAAAAATAAATTACTACCTCAATAACACTTAATTAAAAGACTTTTCAATACATAGCCATAAGGTAAATTCATGAATGTGCAATTTTGCTGTATTTCACTTATGTATACTAGTAACATCTTTGGCATTTAAAATTTTCAATGTTAAAAGCACAAAGTGTGTCGGAAAGTTATAACTCCTACGACCTCTACGTTGTTGGATTTACGGGTACTCCAATGCTCAAAACGAAGATTTCAACTTTTTTCTATTAAAACTTCAAATTTGCGCATTCGTTGACGGTCGATACACTTAATTCACTTATTTAAATATATTATGGATTGAATTGCAATTAATCTAAAATGATAGATCCAACATGATATAAAATACTAAAAATATTATTATATTATATTATATTATATTATATTATATTATATTATATTACATTATATTATGTTATATTATATTATATTATATTATATTATATTATTTCTAGTTTGCCAACACATACAATGGTTGAAAGGATTTAATTACAGCCTTAAAGCAGTTACTAGTTAGCAAAGGACTTCAAAGGGATATTGTTCATCTGGCCCATGTGATGAGTCCATATATGAAGTGGATTTCACTCCAATACAGTTTCGGAAACCTCACACCCACCTCAAACAAAACCGATATCTCATTCTTTCATACATTCTCCTCTTGGAGTTTGGATCACTCCTTCTTCCTCAATTATTTAAGTTATAAATTTGGCTATATATATATATATATATATATATATATATATATAACATATTATATATATATATATATATATGTATATAACAATAATATATATAACCTTGCTATAACTGCTGCGCTGCTGCCTGCTTCTTGCTATATATATAATAGCCAGCCTCCATATGTACTAGCACCGCTGCTGCTGCTGCTCTTAACCAGTAGCCAACCTTATCTGCATATATATCTCTTATATGTATATATATATATATATATATATACTGCTGCTCTTATAACAACCTTAACATATATTCAGTGGCACGTATTGAGAGACCAGGAGGCCATGGCCCAGTACCTAATTTTTAAAAATTTTTCATTATCATCCGTTAATAATAAAGTGCAGAAGTTAAATTAATTTTTATATAATTCGTCCTTCGTGAACAAATCTCGTAAGTCCATTAGTTAAGACTAAACTTGAAACCATCAGAGAAAAAGCAACATTAGAATTTCAGGCAGATTTTTTGAGAAGAATGTGTAGCGCATTTGAATCTGAACCGAGTATTAAAATTGCTGTACCAGAATTAGCTTAAATTCCAAAAGCCTGAAGAATAAACATGCAGACTGTCCTGCCAAGATGCACTATCCAATCAATTGTCGCTTTTTGAATGATTTTACATATCAGCATGGGAGAGAGTTTTAAATTTTCTGCACATTTGTCATACCAAACACCAGGTTTATTATTGCCATGAGAGAATAAAGATTGTGTCATATTGCAAGGAAGATCTCAGAAAGCCCAAATGAAGATTTAGTAAGAGCAGAATGGGATTTATGGTTGAAAAGCACAGCACAGGTCGCCCAAAAACCACAATTAATGGACTAGTTTCTTGTTTGCAGTCACATTTCCAATATTTATCTTATTTACCCAAATACTGCTGGAAGACACCCGTGTATAATCTTCAGTAGAGAAAAGCTTGTCAACATTAAGACTTCTGAAAACCTACTTGAAAATACTATTGGAGTTAGAAAGACTTTGTGAAGCTTGCCTCTCTACTG
>JABUQX010066025.1:0-17500 GCA_015478945.1 Trachelipus rathkii | reverse complement strand
TTATTATTGTATTAACTAAACTATTATTTTTTAAATATTCGATAAAATATTTTGAATTATTATTATTATTATTATTATTATTATTATTATTATTATTATTATTATTATTATTATTATTATTATTATTATTATTATTATTATTATTATTATTATTATTATTAATATGTGTGTGTGTGTGTGTGTGTGTGTGTATTATTATTATTATTATTAATATGTATTATTATTATTATTATTATTTTTATTACATAGTTATAATTGGCTTTTGTCTTATTGGCAATCAACAATCCCCAATCTCTCAGTTTCACCTATAAACTATATACTTATCAATTAAAACACTTCTACACTGAGAGCAAAATTTTCTAGAGAAAACATTTTACCTTAACTACCTCATACAAACTTCACTAATCTCATTCTGAACAATCTTTGAATAAAGCACGTAAGGCCTCATGTATATTAGAAGTAGGACCTATTGTTGTTTGAAACTAATGAGAAGAAGCAGCGACTCATCGAAACTAAATGTTAAAAAAATTACTTAAAAATTACACCTTTCCGCTTGATGGATGTCACGTTTGTTACTTCTTATTCTTATATAGTTACTTCAAAAACGAAACGATCATTATTATTATTCTTTCACTAGTCATCCATCAGTTACCTTCTCCAATGTGAAAGATTTCTTATATTAGAAAAGTCTTACGGGTCAAAATCTAGAATTTTTTTTGCTTAGATAATATTTTGTATATAAGAAAATTTTTTGAAAATTTCAAACATTTTCTTTGGAAAATTTTAATTCAAGAACAAATCAAAACTACTGCATAAGAAATTATCTAGGCAAAAATGTGCATCTCCCCCGACCACATATGCTCTGAAAATTTCATCTAGTTCGTATAAGAAAAAAATTATCGCAATTTTCATTTTAAAAACATTGAACATCTCAAAACCCAATTTTTAGAGATGCTGAGCATATATATATATATAATATAATATGTGTAATAACCAGTAATAATATAATAATAATAATAATAATATATATATATATATAATATATATATATATATATATATATAATAACATAGAAAGATATAGAAATTAAAACTAGAATATTTATTAATATTAGTAATATATGACGCTACAATGGCAATAATATTCTTCTAACAATCTTCAAATAGTAGTAATATCTAGTAAAATTTCTTCGCTATATATAATAATAATATAATAGCTAATAATAATATGTAATAACATATATAATAATAATAATAGCAATATCCAGCACGAATAGTAAGGTAACATAATATATACAACAACGCCAGCTTGTACTAATACTTAATATATATATATGTAACTGTTTCTTCTTGCTGCTATGCTATACAATTTTCAAAAAATCAGAAAACTACTTCGTGCATTTTTGTAGGTAATGAACCCCATCTATGCATATTTTCAAGTTTAAAGTCATTTCAGAAAAAAATGTAGAGCAGTTGAATCGAAAATGTCAAAAACATGGGTTTTGAAAATTTGAAAATTCTGAAAGAATGACTGCAGACACAGAGAAAAGCACTTGAAAACAGTTTGGGGGCAAAAAAAAAAAGCTGAAGTTTGGTATTTATAGAGATTCAAAATCGGCTGTAAAATTTACATGCCCATTTGAGAGGTGGGCTCAGCCCCGAGCCCAATGGACTATTCAAAAATTGTTTACTTCATTCTGAATTTGATTACATATCAACTTTTCACAAAAATAAATATAAGTTCATTCTGAATCATATGTGATGTGTATTTTAAGCCTTTGCTCGCTTGATTTCAGTGTTCACCAAAAGAACATTTCAACATCTCCATTTGCAGCTTCTACTTTCTGAATTTAAGCAAATCGAAAAATTGCCGGTATCTGCAGTGCTACCTCAAATAGCGATATATATGGATTGCCACAAAATATTAAGGTAGAAATATAGGTGCCAATTTTTGCCTATTTTTGAATAAATAAGTCCTCAGCAACATGAGGTTGTTCAGTTACACTAACACGCTTATTTAATATTATTCGTTTGAAATTCTTTGCTGCTACCGAGGCATCTTTATGCCATTCTCAATTTACATGGGCTTTAGCACGTGAATGCATGCCTTTATATTCTAAATGGGTTTACGATAAATGAGCCAAATAAATATAGAATATCCAAATAAGACACACAATCTACAAAGCGGTCCTTTCAATATTTTTTTGAATACGCTGGCAAGAATTGTAAAGATCTAGCCATTCAAAGAAAGGCCTCTTTCCCTCTTCAACATCTAAAATTAACTGCGTAATTGGTGGATTGTACATTCTCCTTGTGGTCAAACGCAATTATCTTCAAAATATTGGTTCCACCTTCTTCGCGTTTGTATCAGGACTTGAAGTACTCACTCTCTTAATTTACATTATATCCCCAAGTAGTAACTAGCAACACTACTAAATTTAGCATCATTAACAGGATTGGCATATTTTGTGACTGAATTACCATAACTTATTTACTAGAACTACCACTAATCTGAGTTCGTAGTTTGTTTCCTCCACAAATGAATTACTGCTAATATCCCTATTACTTTTTAATTATAAACTTATCTATATTTCAATATTACTTCCAAATCGAAAATAATATTAATATTTTTACCACATTGCTAGCACTGATACTCAAGCACGAAGCGATTACCTCGCTTCCCCTTTCATTTGGAAACTTTCTTCCCACATCAACAGTTCTTCAGTAATATCGTACAATTCCTATTAGGATGTAGAGCAAATAAATCTATTATACATCTAAAGTCTTAATACCTCGTTTAAGAAATACATACCTATTAAATTCAAAGTGTTTTCAAAACGTGTTCCAGATTTTCGGATTGGGGAAGATGCTTTCAATGAAGATGCAGATGGGGGTATACATGAGTGACATTACAAGTGTAGGGGGAGCCAGGGTAGGCACAATGCCTCTCATTTTCAAACCTGGAAACGATATATATATGTATATATAATAACACATATATTTTTATATATATATAACTTAACTTAATATATATATATATATATATATATATATATATATATATATACATATATCTTCTTCTCATATATATGTAATAATAGTAATATTGTATGCTCTAGCAATAACCATATATATATCTTTCTTCTTTTATATATATGTATATCTCTTATCTTTCTCATATACTTATATAACTTTCCAATAACCTCCAGCCCATATCGCTATAACCTTCCTTTGCTATGCTTCCAGCATATACCATTGCTGCACAGCTGTATATGCGCAACCATGCTCATCTTATAATAATATATATAACATATATATATAATATATATATATATATATATATATATATATATCTTACTCTATATATATATAACTTAATATATATATATAACAATAACTATATATATATGAATTGCGAATCGCGATGACGAAGTAATTCGGTATTCGGCCCTATTCAAGGCCAATGCCGAATATTCGGTATTCGGCTTTTCGCCGAACTATTCGGTGGGCCGAATATTGAGCTTTATAAACAATAAATTATGTCAACATAAGGGAAAGTTATTTTAATTCCGAATTGAGACCCACCCCAACATTTCAAAAGAATAAAAATATAATAAATTTTGTACCAAATGGCGAAAATCTTTGTCATTGTCAGATCCCTATAAGGGCCTTGGACATTTTCAATATTCTAAAAATAGAATTCATTTAGTGATATACGGGATAATGGACAAAACATGGTAGCTGGTATAAGGGAGTGTGGCTTGCTATCAACACATGTTGCAGCTATGCATTCACGATTCAATATTGTCAGAAGTCTGTTAAAAGATATTTTATTTACTTGAGGAAGCATATCCTCTCATTTTCACCATTCAGCAACGGCGGCTGCAAAGCTTAAAAACTTTACAGATGCAGCTGGATGTCAAACCAGCATAAATTAATTCAAGACGTTTCTACACGCTGGAACAGAACTTATGATATGCTTAAAAGATTTTTTGAACAAAAAGTTCCCCTATCCATATACGCTGCTGAATGCAATCAGAAAATGTTGACTGATTTTCAGTAGCAAAATTATTATTACTTGAGGCCATTTGACAACATCCCGCACAAAACAAAGCAATTGAAGCATTGAGTAACCAGTCGCTGATGATCCCGCCCCTACCATTTTAGCAATAAATCTATTTTAAATAAGGCAATTAAAAAAGCAAAGGCTTCAGTGGAATAATTACACTCGTTGAAGAACTTAAGAAATCAGTAGAAAAAGACTTTCTAAGTTTCTATGTGATAAATCATTGTGTGTAGCTACTTTCTTGAATTCCGATTCAAGCTAATTTTTCAGCATGAATCAGATGAATCAGTAAAAATATGGTCGTTGAGGCATGGGAAGAAATGCATGATTTAGCTCCTGAATCTTCTGCTGACGATGATTCACGTAGTGGGGAAAGTGAAGCTGGAAGGGTTCCATTTTCACTTCTTTTGTGGATTGTTTTAAAGAAATTGTGGTATCAAAATCGTCATACAGAGAAAGTGAGAGTGAAAAAATAAAGTCCCATTCTTCTGACGATGTGAATTGTTTGCACATAAAAGTAAAAGGCTACATACGGAATTACATCAAGAAATAAACAAATATAAAAAAGTTTGCCTACTTTGACCAGTGAAGACAATGATATTCCCTTCAATTGGTGGAAAAAACACTGGAAATAGTTTTATGAATTTGAAAAAAACTAGCAATAAAATACCTTTCAGCTCCACCGTCATCAGTCGAAAATGAAAGAATATTTAGAACAGTAGGAAATATTTATGAAGCCACAAGAAATAGGTTATCCCCAGAAAAATGAAGAACTGCTAATGTTGTCATTTTAACCTTAGAGCTTATTCAAATGAAGTTTAGTTTAATATCTTTAACTACGAAATTTTCAATTTTCATTTAATTATTTTAATATGTGAATGGTATAGCTAAGAAATAGTTATTTACTTTTGTTTTGGCTTACGTGTATATAACACTGGTATGTATTTCTTGGACGGGGTTTCTGAAGTTTCTCGATAATTGCTGATTCAACAAGCTAATCTGTTACATATTATATGGACTACTAAAGTAATATTGTATTTACACAGATTTTATAAAATTTTGATTATTTTTACCTTTTTCAAGAGGGTCTATCGCAGAATTATATATATATATATATATATATATATATATATATATAGCAAAGCCCTACATAGGGAGATATATATATATAACTTATAACTCTGCTATCTTTATCTATACTTTATCTTTATATATATATATATAACTTAACCTTCTTCTTCTATATATATATTGGATATATGAAGGGAGAGAAACAAATCGCAATGATATGATACATGTCTTTGATAGATATATGTTAAACATATAATACAACTATGAATAAAGAGTAATATGGAACAACAATGAATGTAATAGAAGGAATGGGTTTAGTTAGTGTAAACATACCTACGATGATAGTAACTTTCTCTTCGTAGACGATCTACTGTGCATAGCGTCTGGAATATCCCTCAACATGTTCCCACAAGAGTCAGCCATCATATTGATATCCCACTTGCCCTGGTAACGTCCTTCCATGAACTTTAGATCTTGATGGAAGCGTTCACCTTGCTCATCACTAACATCGCCTAGGTTATCGTAAATTTTCTTAGGTGAGAATGTAAGTAGTGCAGCTTTGTACTCATTCTACATCCATGAGAATGAAAACTGTCTAGCAGTTCCTGCATACATTGTTAGTGGTTCTCGGCTTTCCTGTTCCCCAGAAAATTCTGTGCTTCATCTGAAAAGCATTCCACGCTCTTGCCCCACTCTAACACAGTCATTGTTGTAGCAAAGGCAGCATCACGGAGAGTGTCCGTATTGTGGGCCATCAAATATCCCAGCTTTTTCTTCTCGTCACTCAGACGAGGGAAACGTTGAGCATATAGCTGAAGCATTCACCATCATGGTTCAGAGCCTTCCGTGTTTCATCAAATATGGAGGTTGCCCGAGTGTGTGAGTGAAGGTAGATGATGTTTTCTGTACAAGAGTGATTACGTATGATGTTTCTGGCTGTCACCTGGCGTTAAGGTTTCCCTCCGGTGGCCATTCTCTTTTGGTCCGGTGATCCTTTGCCGCCCGGCTGTCTTATCTTTGGGAAGCAGGGATATATTGGTGAAACCTGCTTGCTGACCAGGCAAAATGTTTACCATTTTGAGGTCGACCCATATTTACCATCCATGTATCTGATATTGTAGCCTCTCCAAACTGTCTTGATTTTTGCATACTCTCTCATCTCCGCACCAAGTACCCTACTGGAACGAAAAATACCTGTTCGTTGTGTAACAACACACACTTTAAACTGCTCTAGGAAGTGTCAATAAACAGTCATCACTCACCTGCATCGTATGCTGGGAGTCCCATAGCAGTAGTAGGCCTGAAACTTCACTGCAATATACAAGATTTACCATCTGACTGGAAGAGCATCCGCAGCTCTGCTTCTTTATTACGATAAAGTGTTACTCATGTGCCATGGTCCAGTAGTCATTTTTTATGTGCAGCCTCGAAGCCAACAGCTCAGGACAACTTCGGCAAATACAACTCTCATACAAGATCGTTCAGTTCACCCTGGGTGAACAATGACGAACCATCCGACTGTATTTCAGATGAATGATAGACATCATCCAGGTCATTAACATCCATATGTAGACGTACTAAAGGATTACCACATGCTTCCGAATATCGACCCGCAGAAAACTTGCTGCTACTGTAGATATATGCGGAAGATAATAGCGTCTATACAGCCTACGTAGTGCGCACATGAATTTTGTCATTCCTAGTGAGATATGCAAAAATAGGGATCCATGATTGCACAAAAAACGGGATGTGATACAGCAAATCCGAGAGTATATATATGGAATCGGCACCTCCGAATTACTATATATCTGCTACAAAGTCCATCCAAAAGAAAAATTTCACCTTTTTGTTGACCACTGTAGAAAGTTTTCTATATTTTTCCTAAATGGATAGACCAATTTAAATAACTATTCGACCGATCTTTTTGCTTAGATATTCATTATTCAGTATTCGGCTTTAACTATTCGGCACATCCCACTAATATATATATATATATATATATATATATATATATATATATATATATATATATAACCTTAACAGCATATATACATATACTCTATATATATCTTAACATACCTACCTCATATATCATATACTCTGCTATACTATAATATATGCGTATATATATATATATATATATATATATATATATATATATATATGGCATAATAGCAGTTTGCTTTATATTCATAATAACCATATATATATATATATATATATATATATATACCTCGTTTAACTGCGTGATCTTAAAAAATTTCTTTGTGAGGACTAAAGCGGGGTTGAAATTCTGGGGGCATGGGCCGTGGCCCTGCAACGCCCATGGCACGGCACGCCCACTGCTCATAGCCTTGTATATATATATATATACCAACATATGTATAGTATAACAACCTTAACCAGCAGCCATATATCTTTATCTTCTTCTTTATCATATGTATATGTATATATAACATATAACAACCAACTGCTGCCAACAATAACCAACCCTTATATATATTATCAGCTGCCCCTTTCTTCCCAGAACTAGGTTTGGGGAGCCAAAACATGTACCAGAAATCTGAGGCACGCATGAGCATTCTTGGGGTATAAATGAAGTGGTAGACGGGACACAATCCCAACTATAAACTGCCCACTTAATCGCCTCTTACGGCAATTATGAACATTACGATGTGGAAATTCTTTCTCCCCCTCACAAAGAGGGATAATATAATAATAATAATAATAATAATAATAATAATAATAATAATAATAATAATAATAATAATAATAATAATAATAATAATAATAATAATAATAATAATAATAATAATAGTTAAAGGCAATATCCAATATTTTGCTCGGGCTGAGCCCAAATTTCCCTACCTCTAAAAATGGACATAAAATTCGAAATTTTCAGCCGATTTTGACTATATAAACACCAACTGTATTTTTGCCCTCTAAAACAGCTGGTGTTTCTGTCTGTATTTACTAACTCAGAATTTTTATTTTTAAAACCCACATGTTTGACATTCTTCGTTTCAGCTTCAAATTTTTTTCAGAAAATGACTTCAAACTTGAAATATGCATAGATAGGTCCATTACCAACAATAGTCACATTTGTACATTCAGGCGTTTCTTGAGTTTTTGTGCTCAGCGTTGTCCAATTCCAAAGCCCCACTTTTATGGATTTTGAAATGTAATCTTGGAATATTTTTATTCTTGTCCGATCAACATCAAATTTTCAGGGCTTGTATAGTCGGGCGAGATGCATCTTTTTTACTTAGATAATTTTTTTGTATACTCAAAAGAAAATATTTAAAAATTAATTTTTTTTTAAGAAGTTTGTTTAAAACAATCAAACCTAATAATGCATATACAAAGGAAATTTTCTAAAGTAAAAAATGTTGCATCTTCCCAACTACATATGCCCTAAAATTTGTAAGTTTGTTGAGGGTGGTGTTTTAGTGTATCATTATAATTTAGAAGTGTGTCTTGTACCCCCAGTTTGTTTTAGGTTTCACCTATCCATTGGTTAATAATGGATGCCATGTTGGTGAAGCATAGTTTGAACATAGATGACCGGATGAAATGTTTGTATATGGTGATGGATATCTGTTTGCTATTTTTGATGTCAGTGCCAGCAATGGTTCTTAGGATGTTTAATTTTCTGTTTGCTGATGTTGTTATGTTTCTATGTGTTTTGAAAGTTAATGTGTGTCCAATGTCTCCCCAGAATTTTGGGTTTTTGTTTAGTTAAATAGTGATGTCATTTAGGGAGATTTGGGCGATGGTAGTTTCGAGCTGACGGTCTGTTGTGATTAGTGTAATCAAGGATTTGTTTAGTGATGTAGAGCGTTTTTATTGTCCGTTAGCCAAGTCTGTATATTGGTTGATGTATTGTTGAGGTTAGAAGGGATACTGTGTTTATATTCTGGTGTGTGGTAGCTAAAGAAAATAAAGGAAATTAATCTCAAATATTAATTCTATATACGGATTCTGAAAGCGATTGACATAAACAAAAACGAAGCTCATCCTTTATATTTAATCCTATGTGTTCACATTCCTTAGTTTAAAAGTTTATTCTTGTTTAAATATCTTAGAAATTAGGAGTAAAAACTGATCAACACTTCAAATCTGTTTCATTTTTCTTCAAAATTTCACACACACACCGATGACGAATTTAGCAAAACTTATTTTTATACAATATTATGTTTGGAAGGTTTTCAAACAGATACTTTTTTGTTTTGTGAGATGATTCTCTCTCTCTCTCTCTCTCTCTCTCTCTCTCTCTCTCTCTCTCTCTCTCTCTCTCTCTCTCTCTCTCTCTTCACCCAGTCTCCCACTTTCTCCTCTTTTTGGCTCTAGGTTTTGACACGACTGAATTAACGATGAGTTGCCCAAGTCGCCTACCAATAAATTTTGCAAATATTTCTCTTTTTATATTATTATTCTATTATTATTATTATTATTATTATTATTATTATTATGTGTCTTATTATTATTATTTTTCTTTTTATATTATTATTATTATTATTATTATTATTATTATTATTATTATTATTATTATTATTATTATTATTATTATTATTATTATTATTATTATTATTATTATTATTATTATTATTATTATTATTATTATTATTATTATTATTATTATTTTGTGTGTGTGTATTATTATTATTATTATTGTGTCTATTATTATTATTAAATGTGTGTGTGTATTATTATAGATGCAATCAAATGCAGATCAACAGCTCTAAAGAAAAAGGATAATCTTCTATTAGAATTTTCATTCTTCCAAAGGATTGATTTCAGATTAGAAATGAAAACAGCAATCTTTTAATGATTTTTGTATTTATTTGCCAACAAAAAGAGAAATTTAAAGATAATGATGTGTATTAATTTAAGGAATGTTACTCGAAGCACTGACAGCAGTACTAAAGTAGAAATAAAAATTTGGTTGTTTAGAAGAAGCTTTCACTTGTGCATCCCTACTTTTTGGGAAAATAAATTTAAATTATATTAAATTTAATATAAATTAGAACCAGTCTCAAAACTTGTGAAAATTTAAGTTTTCCTATTCCTCCAGGCAACAGTGGCGCTCAATCACTCTCCAGTTTTTAAATAGAAGAGAGTAGTGAACTTAAGCGTAACATAAAGTATGAATTACCGTCATTAGAAACAATGAATTTTCTTTTTACTTAAGGCGATGCGCGTTCCAGAGCGCCACTGTTGTTTGAGCTTTGCCGGAAAAACTTAAAGAGGTTCATGAGTTTTTGTATCATGGTTCTAATATACTGAATTTCTTGATTCTCCCATGTCGCATTACATCCATCAAAAACAATATAACAACTCTATATTAGTTGAATATTATTCATTGCATCAATTATATACTAAATATTTCATTACATTTATGTGGCAGTTTCCATTTTAGCTGGTAACAAGAATTTGATGAAATTGTCCTCAAATTCCTCTTACCTTTTCAAAAATCTCTTTTTAAATCTTCTATCTTTTATCTCGAGTCCATCAATTTTGTCTTCAACCCCAGATAACATCTTATCAGCAATTTTTACGTCGAAATACTTCATATACAGTTTAGTTATTAACTAAAGAACTTTTATTTTTCTTGTTATTCGCAAATGAATTACAATTTAGCGTTTTGACATTTTGGCCTTTCACGTCGTAATGCGCTTGTTTTAAAATGCATTCTGTCGTAACCTAATCTATCATTATATTACATCTCTCTCTCTCTCTCTCTCTCTCTCTCTCTCTCTCTCTCTCTCTCTCTCTCTCTCTCTCTCTCTCTCTCTCTCTCTCTCTCTCTCTCTTTCATACACACACATACACACACACACACACATATATATATATATATATATATATATATATATATATATATATATATCACTATATATATATATAACTACCTCTACACTTATATATTATATATAATAATAATAATATATATATATAAATATATGTATATCTAATAATAATATATATATATATATATATATATATATATACATATATACATGTAGTAATAATAATAGTAATATGTAATAATAATAGCAACCAATAATATTATGTATAATAACCAACTTAATAGTAATAACCAGTAATAGCAGCCAGTAACCAGCCAATATAACGCATATATATACATAACCAGCATAGTAACCAACAACAATAACATATATATAACTCTTCTGTATGTATAGTAACAATGGCAACAACTCCCAGCCAGTAATATCTTCAATATCTTCCTGGAATAATAATAATATAGTAGTAATATTAATAACCATATAACATATATATATATATATATGTATCATAACTGTATCTTCCAACAACCAACCAGCCAACACTGATATATATATATACATATTATCGATTTGTATAGTAATAATATGTAATAATAATAACCAATATAATATATGTATAACATCAGCCAACCAATAATAGCATATCAATAATAATAATAACTTGTAGCATAATAAAAGTCGCTTTAATAACTATAATATATAATAATAATAATAACCAGCAATAATAATATATAATAATAATAATAATAATAATATAGCAACTCAACAATAATATGTATAATATATATATAATATATATAATATATATATATATATATGTATGTATGTATGTGTAGCCAACCATAATATTTGCTGTATATAGCAACAACCAGCCAATAATGTGCTATCTTCTTCTTTCTTTCTGCTCTTAACAATAATATAATAGCATGTAATATATGTTATATATGTAATATATGTAATAATAATAATAATAATAATAATATATATATAATATATATAACATATATAACTCTTCTTAATAATAATATAATTATGTAAATTTATGTATATAATATATATATATATATATATGTATATATATATAATAATAATAATAACTAATAATATATATATAATAATAATAATAATAATATATATTTATATATATAATATAATAATAATATGTATATAATAATATGTATATATAATAATATATATGTATATAACTATATAATAATATATATATATATATATATATATATATATATATATATATATATATATATATATATATATATATATATATATATATATATATATATATATATATATATATATATATATATATATATATATATATATATATATATATATATATATAATTTGCAAAGTTAAATTGATTACCAACTCAAGAAATGTTTAAGCTAATTTGTTTTTAACTTTTTTTTTCAAGGTATTTTTATTTTTTTTTTTTAATTAACGGAAATTCACCTGAGGAAAGGAATAGTAAGGGTTTCCGAAAGTGCTAGCCATTTTAGGCTTTTTTAAAAAGTTTATATTCTACATGATGTTACTACGGTTCATTATATATATATATATATATAACTCATATATATATATATAACTATATATATATATATATATATATATATATATAACTATAATATATATATATGTATATATATAATATAACATAATATAATAACATATATATATATAGCTTATATATATAGCGCTGCCAACCAACCCATCTCATAAACAGGGTATAAAACTAAAATATTTTGACAGTTGGCAATCATGAAATAAGTATTGCCAAATTTTGAACTGTTTATTTTGAGGTTGAAGCTTATAAGACAAAAATAAAAAATAAAAATTAAATAAATAAATAAAAAAAAAGTTCATAAAAAAAAAGAAAATTTAAAATAATTGTAATTATTATTAAATTTTTAAAATGAAAAACATGATATTAAAAATACATTTTAATATCTTTTTTTATTTTAAATTTAATTAGTAATCTTTAATAGTGAATAGGTTATAAATAATATCAATTAAAATTTTAGCTTTAATATACTCTCTCTCTCTCTTCTCTCTCTCTCTATATCTCTTTCTCTCTCTCTATATATATATATACTCTCTCTATCTCTCTCTCTCTCTACTCTCTCTCTCTCTTTCTCTTATACCTATATACTCTTCTCTCTGCTCTGTATATATATATGTATGCCAACAATAACCATATATATCAACTATAATAACAATAACCTTAACTAATAATATATATATATATATATAATATAACTGCTCTCTCTATATATCTTTATATATCATATGCTACTCTTATAAATATAACTTAACAATAACATATCACTCTTTATACATATATAACACCTTAACTTCAATATATCTTTAATAATAACAATATATATATATACTATATGAATGTATATAAATATATATATATATAATATAATATATATAACTATCTATCTATCTATCTATCTATCTATCTATCTATCTATCTATCTATCTATCTATCTATCTATCGCATTGATTTTTTCTTTAACATGACCTTAAACTTCTTTCGAGTAGAATTTGCTTCTTACAGGCAAATACTTCTATATTTACACATTGACTAATTTCTGGGACTCGTTATGAGTTACTGCTTATTTAAGTTGCTATGAAATTTTGGAGTAAATGCTTGCTCCAAGCACGCACACACTCTATAACACATACACTACAGAGCACATTTCCCACAGTACACACACACACACTCACCTATATATATATATATATATATATATATATATATATAGCATAATAATATATATATATATATATATATAACTAATATAACTATATATATATATATATATAACATGTAACCTTCCTTATATATATATATGATTTGTGTGTATATGATATGTCTGTGGGGGTATATGTGTTTATAGGTGAGGGTGTGCGCGTGTGCTTGTATGCCTTTATGCTAAATTGTCTTGAAAGCTAAACGAATTCGTATTTTGGGCATACGGAGTTGCATTTGCTTATCCCTTCTTTGTATTTTGTAAATTACGCTTATCTCTTTTCTCGCCACGGTTTTTGATGAATTAATTGTTTAAATGTCAATATTATTTTATAATTGTAAAAATGTTTTACAGATTTTAATAAAATTTGAACTGATTTTCAGCCCATTTGAATGTTCTCTTACGTTTATTTTTCTTGTAACAGTTGTAGATTTTAGAGAAGAATTTTAAGGTCTTATGATGTCATTACTATAAGTTGATGAATAGAAGAACTTCATCTTTACATTTTCTTGTTATATTTCCTATTTAATTCAGTTTATCTCTCTCTCTCTCTCTCTCTCTCTCTCTCTATATATATATATATATATATATATATATATATATATATATATATATATATATATATATATATATATATATATATATATCTTTCAACAAATGAATTAAATCTTATATACTACCTTCTTATATATATATATATATATATATATATATCAAGCTTAGGGTTCAATTACATTTTGTCAAGGAGTACAGGGTACAAGTACTCTAGGATGTTTCAAGTACAAGAGTACTCTAGAATTTGTTTGAAATTACAAGCACAAATACAGAGGTACATGGGTAATCAATTAGTACAGAAATTACTTTTATATGAGCAGCTTATATACATATATAACTAATATATATATATATATATATATAACTATACTGCTGTATATAATAACAATAATAACTCTCATCTCATATAATAACTCCCTGCATAACATGTATATAACCATATATCATATATATAATCATCATCGTCATCATCATCATCATCATCATCATCATCATCATCATCATCATTCTATCATCATCATCAATATCATCATCATCATCATCATCATCATCATCATCATCATCATCATCATCATCATCAGCATCCCTTACCCTCTCCCAAGACTGGTGGTAGAGTTGAGTAACATGAATGGGAAACAAAAGAAGTGAGTATAAGAATATCATGAAGTAAGTCCAGAAAAATGCACTTCCCAGACGCACCGCCCCGCTATACCTATTAGTGAGAACTCGTCGCAGTCAGAAAATCCACCATAGACCTTCATGGACCGCGTGGACCCTCACTTTGACATTTCGTTAATGTTGGGTTTATCCGCTTGGCTCCAGGTGGGTTACCATACCACCTAACAAAACCCCTGCCATTCACTCCTGTTATGCACCTTTCTTCTTGCCTCTGCCAAACTCACATTTTTTTTCCTCCAAGCATTCCTTTATTGACTCACTCCACTTTTTCTTCGGTCTCCCAGCCGGTCGATTCCCAGCACACTCACCACTATACATCCCGTTTAACCAACCGACTATCATCCATCCTTTCCACAGGACAAAACATCTCAACGTACTTTCATTTATTTTCTCATTTACCTCCTTTCTTCACACCACACAACTCTCTAATACGTTCATTCCTCATTTTATCATTTCTTCTCACATCGAACACTCTCCTAAGATTGTCAATCTTAATATATTGTACTTTATATCTAGACCTCTTATTCCAAACCATAGTCTCACTACTATATACATTAAGACAGGTAACATACATTAAGACCCTAGCGCACTCAAGACTTAGTTCCTTTACATCCACCAAGGATTAACTTGCACCAGCCACCTTTCTACCATTCACAACTTTCCTACTACGCTCTGCATCACCCGTTCCCTTTTCATCCAATATATATCCTAAATATATAAACTCAAACAATTTTTCCAGTTGCTCACCATCCAACATAACTTCACCGAGGACTGTCCTCACTTACAACCATATCCTTACTCTTATCTACGTTTACTTTCAAATCCTCCCTTTTACACACCCTGCTAAATCCCACTACCAATATATATATATATATATATATATATATATATATAATATATATATATAATAATAATATATATATATATAATAATAACTTAATATGTGGCATAACAATATATGTATATAGCACCAACTTATATATATTATTCATATATATATATATATATAGCAATAATATATATATATATATATATAATATATATAACCTTTCTTCAACCAACAACCAACATTAATATCTATCATATATATATATATATATGTAATAATAACTATATGCTATGCATATCTTCAACTGTAGTAGTATAGCTAATAACCAGCATAACAACAATAATAATATATAATAACCAATAACCTTTGCTATACTGCATATATATATATATATATATATATATATAACAGCATAATATATATATATATATATATATCCTAAACAGCCTTTTTGTTATTTGTCATTTTAGAAATTTCAATAATATTTAAAAGTTTGTTTTCCTTGGCTTTCGTTAAACTTGAAAAAATTTGTTAACTTTAGCGGTTATAATTCATAATATATATATATATAATATATATATAACTATATATAACTATATATATATATATATATAATAGCAACAACCAACCATTATGTATATATACCAGCCAACCAATATATATATAACTTGCTCCATAACCCAACGCTCAACTCCAACTGCTGTAATATATATATATATATATATATATATAAGAGGAGAACTTAGTGACCATCCGGGATGCTGTAATTACCTTACATTAATCACATGGAGATTTATGGTGAGCTGAAACATTCAGAGGAACTCCATGGCTCAATGGTTCGTCCCTTTCACGCCAGATTCACAGAGATGTGTGTCTAAGGTTCATCTTCTTTCTTCTCACAACACACGCAGTTTTTCACACAATTACCCACTCTTTTTCAACCATTAATCAAATTACAACAACAAGGTTAGTCTCGGAAAAAAAGAGAGGGGAGGGGCTTCCAAAAATAACCCTTCATTCATCCCTACCAACATTATCACCTGAAAAGTGGAGGTCTTCGGTGTTGGTGTTGGTGTTGGTGTTGGTGTTGGTGTTGGTGTTGGTGTTGGTGTTGGTGTTGGTGTTGGTGTTGGTGTTGGTGTTGGTGTTGGTGGCCAGGTATTGGCTGTTGGCGTTGGCGTTGGTTTTGGTGTTGGTGTTGGTGTTGGTGTTGGTGTTGGTGTTGGTGTTGGTGGTGTCACAGAATTTCTAGCTTGCTTATGTACACGGTCTTTTTTGTTCAATAACTTCTGATGATAGATTCAAGGTCTTTATTCCAATTTTCAATTTCTTGAACATCATCACATTTTCTCCCTAAACCTCACCTATTATTCTTAACCGAATATTAGGTGTTTTTTTGAGTGCTTGCTCCTGTATCCTGAATTTTCATTCAAAGACGATAGTTACGGGTATGTGATCAATGATATTGTTTATTTTCCTGTCCATGATTTTGATTGTTCTGAATTTTCAACAATATAATTAAAACTTTCTTGTCAATCTACGACTAATTAAGTCATCTATTCTGCATATCAGTTTCCTAACCCAGCTGACAATACTAAATTCTTTAACCACTTGAACTTCAAAACAGAACACACACACACACACACACACATATATAAATATGTACCTATCTACTATATATATATATATATATATATATATATATATATATATATATA
>JABUQX010066024.1:40000-44251 GCA_015478945.1 Trachelipus rathkii | reverse complement strand
GTCTGGAACAAGACTCCTTCTTCTATTTGACTAAGTTTCTCTAAAATTTCTACGAAACTTAAGTCTGGATTAAAGACTTTTAAGACTTTTTCTCTAAGTCTTCTATGATCTCTGAGCTCTTCCATACTCTCTAAAATCTTAGTCATAATTAAGATATTTATCTGTTGAGAAGTAAATCCAAAGGAAGTCTCAATATCTATGAGTTTTTTCTGATATTCCCAAAGGAGATTCTTCAAGTCCAACATGAATTCAGTAAGAGTTACATGTGGTCTCCTTTGGAATTTCATGAACTGTTTCAATAAACAGAAGATTGTCTCGGCTTTGTCTGGTTTGAGAAAAATCTTCAATTGTTAAATTAAAAGTCTTCTTAGGGTCTTGCACCATAGAGAACTATATATCCTTCAGAATATATGACCGGGCCCTCGTGATGAGAAATCAGAGAGTTTGTGTCTTAGCATAGTCTAATTTTCTTGTCGTTCATTATTAGCCTAACGTGCGATTCTTCGCTTGCAACGTCGAAGATAATCCTCAATTTAATGCCTACCCAAACTTGGGTCTTGGTAATTCTTCCATACAATTTGTAATTCTTTTAGCTAATTCGGGTAATGGAGGGGCTACCGCATATTGGGTAATAACCTCCATAAAGGGGGTTTCCATAATGGTATGGATTGTATCCGGTTGCATTTTAGGAAGGGGTGTGTTGCCAGCCTGGTAAGGTGGCTGCATACTTAAAGGATTATTTTGGGATGGCCCCCACGGATTCTGAGGTTGTCCTCCGTATAAAGTATCACTTGCTTGGTTCTGTCCCCAAGTTCCACTAAACTCACTTCTATTGTTAAATATTTCTGTTTGGCCATTCCAGGAAGGATAAGTCTTCTTTTTAGTTGAAGGGGGAGTGGTCCCCGATGCATTTAAATGTATATTAAAGGTGTTGTCCAAAACATTTGTCTTTTGGAGCACCTTAGGTATTCTTGCTGTATTTTCTGTATTTCCTGGTTGATGCCAGTCCCAAGCTGTTCTCTGATTTGGGTTTAACGACATTGTATCAATGTTAGAAGGAGGTAGATATACTGGAGGAAGTCCCATATCCTTTTGTGTGGGTTCCCTTATCTTGGGTTTTGCTCCTTTATTCTCTTCTGTTTTCTGTCCGTCAGTAGTCTTTACTTCTGTTACATCATGTTCTTCATCTTGATTAACATCTTCTGTATTGTCTTCTTTATTTGTATTATCCATGTTCTCATTCATGTTCTCTGTTGAATCATTATTTTCTAAGTCTTTATTATCCCCTTCAGCTCCTCCTGAAGCTCCATTAGGGTCAACTGGTCCGGCTATAGCCCTTTGAACCAAGTAGCAGAGAATGAGAAACAATGTTGAAAATACGAAGACGGTAAAGACTATTGGTTCAAACATAGTCATGATTAAACTTTAATTAATTCAAGTTAATCAATTTATAAAGTTATAGTTCAGAAACTTTAAATAATTAAATAGAATTGTTAAAACACTACTAAGTTTCAAACTGTTTCTAAAATAAAAAAAAAACTAAAGTCTCAAAATATTTTTTCAAAATATTTCAAAAATATTCAAACTGTTTTCAAAAATATTTTTCAAAGTTTTCAAAAAAAAAACACTAAGTTTTCAAAAATATTTTTTCAAAGTTTTCAAAAATATTCAAACTGTTTTCTAATATTTTCCAAAAATTTTCTATGTTCAAAGAAAATATGTAAAGTTCTATTTAAACTCAAACAAAAGAGTTTATTTCAGTATTAACTTTTAATTAAATAATTAAAATTATTTTATTCGATTTTAATTATTAATTACTGTTTAAAGTTATTCACTATTAAAGTTAAATACTGTCTATAATTATTTACTATTAAATTTAAAAAATAAAAAATATTTAAAAAATTTAAAAAATTTCAAAATTTAGAAAATATTTTCTATTATTTCAGCATGATGAAATAAGAGGTACAAAATAAAAATAATTGGGCTTTCAAAAATTATAAAAAAAAATATTAAAGTCTATGATAATTATTTTAATTAGAATTTTCTGTAATTAATTAATTAAGAAACAACTATCCCCTTTTTCTAGTCGGGTGTGTTCTTAAAATGTTAAAGGTCAACTTATTTGTTCTTCTTGGTCAAAGGTTATTTGTTCTACTGTTTTTCAAAAGTTATCAAAATTGTTCTATGTCTTCTATAAATTATTTTCTAAGTTATGGAATCAATCAATTTAGCATACCAACCAAATTTATCGGTTATAAGTTGGGGTTTTTATAACTTTGTTCAGTTAGAAATAATTTTTAAAATATTTCTCAGGTCAGTAAACTGAAATTTTCCAATTTTTTGTATCAATAACAACATTCTTCTAATGTTTTTTAGGTCAAAATTATATAATTTTCTGTAATTTGGTCAAGTGTTTGGCAATTTTGGGACCTATTCGATGACCTCTTGGTGACCCTTGGTTTGACCTTTGGACCTGTGGTGACCTTTGTGACCTTTGTGACCTTTGGTGACCTTTGGTGACCTTTGGTCCTAGTGACCTTTTCTGGGTGGTCTGGGTCTTGTCCAAAAGGTTTTACCTTACTTTGATAATTATTAATTATGTTTTTGCTAAATTACGAATTTTCGATAATTTCAAAAAATTTTATTTTTTTATTTCACTCAAAAAAAAAAAAAAAAAAAACACTTTTTATTTTCACTAAAAAAAAGAAGAAAAAAAACAAAATCGCAATTTTAACCACCTGACAAAGGGATTCGCGGGGTTACGACAATATAATTTAGATAAAATAATTATAAGGAAAAAGTTAATTAGTAGATTATAATCAATTAAAAAAACAAAAACGAATATATATAATATATTATAAAACGATGCTTGGGTGTGTGTTGTTTGGTGTCAAGAGAAATACGGAGTGTGCGTAAAATGTCGCGCGAGAAAAGAAAGAAATGAGGGAGAAAAATGAACGAAGAAATGAGTGGGTCAATTGGGCCAAAGATTTCAATCCCTCACTCTTGGAGGCAATTTCTCTTTCCCCTGAATTCGATTCTCCCACTCAATGACAATCTCCCTTCCCTCCGGATACTCCAATTTCAGTGCCGATTTTTTCCCTTCCCTCCGAATACTCCTTACTCTTACGTCTCATTCATATATTATTGAATGAATATAACCAATTCATGCACACACATATTTTGACATAACATCTTTCTTATGAAGATTTATGGTTCTCTGGCTTCTGTTTTGAATTTTATCAATCTTTAACTAGCTCTAATTACTTAACTAATGATAATTAAGAAAAACGGTTTTCACTAAAATGATTCTCTAACTCTATACTATCATTTAGTAAAAAAAAAAAAAAATTAATTAGTCAAATTTTAATTAATTATTTTAAAGCTATTAATTGCATATTTTTCTATTGTATTCTCAAAAGAATTTCCCTCAGGAATCATACAAATAAAAAAAAATGCAATTACTAAATTTTTGTAATATTTTTCTAGTATTTTTGCCCTTTAAAAAAAAACAAAAAAAAACATACAAAATGAAGACAATAATGTCATTAATCAAAATTAATTTCTGTAATATATTCTTTATATATTAAAAATGTGTCTAAAACTTTTTAGAGACATTTTTGTTATTTTCACACTTTTCACACATATTTTAAGTAGCTCTTTTCTAATAGCTATTATGGGGAATTTTTCCTGTCACCCATTTGTAAAAATTTGTTTTGTAATTTTTGGAAAACAATAACATATGTTTTCTTTAAATTTTAACACTTCTTTGTGTTTTGAAATTCCCACAAAATTAAGTATAACGTATTTTAAAGCCCAAAGGCGATAAGATAAACATATACTCTTTGTGTAATTTCTATTAATTTATTGAAACTTATACATAATGAATATAATTGCTTATTAAGACCCAAAGGTGATAATAAGCCTATATCACTTGTATATAGCTTCCTATTCTAATTTAAACTTTAGTGTGAATTTTTTTGTGTGAAAATTAATTCAGTACTTACAGTACTTCTAATTGATTTTCCACCTTTAAACTGCTTGGCAAAGGTTTTATTTGGGAACATCTGTTGGTGACAAAGAAGTCACCTCTCTCGGAAATGCTAATTGGCTCTTGTAGACACAGAAGAAATATCCTTAGATTCGTGTAGGCGTAATCTCTCAACCGTTCCTTACGGTCTATTTAGTCGTAATTAGCCTCTATCTCGGTACTTATAACACGAAGACGGCAATGACCATTGCAACAAAACT
>JABUQX010066024.1:0-22500 GCA_015478945.1 Trachelipus rathkii | reverse complement strand
GTCGTAAGAGGAGATATTTAAGACAAAGCACTAATAAGAAAAAAAGACAAAAAATAGAGCCTACCTCGCTGGAGAGGGCTCAAACAAGCGTAAAGCAACGAGGAACGTAGAATTATTTTTGGACTTTTGAACGATAAGAATAAGGCCGTGAAGTTAGTCTAGATAGAGCCATGGTGCTTCTGTAAGAACATTAACTTCTCTTATTAATAATTATTTATTATGGGAAATTTTAGGTTGATGATATGAACCAACATATTCTAGAGGGTTCAATGCCGGCTTCTTAATATATTTACTTTTTATTTAGTTTGCGTATTGAATTTTAAAAAGGACCATTCGGCTTCTTAAGTAATATTCTTATTAGTTTTATATTGAGTTGGCTAGGACATTCTAGAGGGGTCATGCGGCTTCTTAATTATATTTATAATTAATTATTATTATTGTTGACTGTTGGACAGTCTAGAAAGGCCCATGCGGCTTCTTTAAAGTATTATTCTTATTACTATTTCATATGTATTATGAGTTGACTGGGACATCTAGAAGGGGCCAATGCGGCTTCTTAAATTTTAATTTTTATTGGTTGACTGGGGACAAGTCCTAAAAAGGACCTATGCCATGCTTCTTATAGTATTATTTCCTTATTGTATTATGAGTTGACTGGGACATTCTTAGAGTCGTCAATGAAAGAGGTTCTTAATTATTATTTTTAATTATTAATTATATATATTATTATTGGTTGACTGGGACAGTCTAGATAGGCCTATGCGGCTTCTTAAGTATTATTCTTATTTATTATTTATTATGGGTTGACTGGGACATTCTAGAGTGGCGAATGCGGCTTCTTAATTATTATTTTTATTGGTTACGCAATCTGTTAACGTTTCTAGTTTTTTACATTTTTTCCTTTTCTTAGTATTATTCTTATTATTTTTGGGTTGACTGAGACCTTCTAGAAGAGGTTAATGCCAGCTTCTTTAATTATTATTCACAGAAAAAATTAAAAATTAATAATTAAAAGCTGCATTCCACGTGCTCAGTAATGTCTGCTGATGTCAATCCCCATAATTATAAAGACTAATACTTAAGAAGCCGCATGGTCCTATTTAGACTGTCCCAGTCAACCAATAAAAGTTAATAATTAAGAAGCCGCTTTGGCCCCTCTAGAATGTCCCAGTCAACCCATAATAAATAGTACATAAGAATAATACTTAAGAAGCCGTATGGGCCTATCTAGACTGTCCCAGTCAACCAATAATAATTAATAATTAAAAATAATAATTAAGAAGCCGCATTGACCCCTCTAGAATGTCCCAGTCAACTCATAATAAATAAGAATAATACTTAAGAAGCCGCATGGTCCTTTTTAGACTGTCCCAGTCAACCAATTAAAATTAATAATTAAGAAGCCGCATTGGCCCTTCTAGAATGTCCCAGTCAACCCATAATAAATAATAAATAAAAATAACACTTAAGAAGCCGCATGGGCCTATCTAGTACTCGGTCCCAGTCGACCAATATATAATTAATAATTAAAGAATTAATAATTAATTTTTAGACTGTCCCAGTCGACCAATAAAAAATTAATTTGAGAAGCCGCCTGGGGGTCCGTCAAATGTTCCCAGCCACCTCATATAAACTTAAGAATAAGAATAATTTATAATAATAATTTAATGTAATTAATGAATAGGATTTATAATTAAGAGGCCACATGGGCCTACCTAGACTGTCCCAGTCAACCAACAATAATTAATAATTAAGAATAATAATTAAAAATGCGCATGTGGCCCCTCTATGATATTGTCCAGTCCAATCCATAATAATTAATAATAAGAATAATTAATTCCTTACCACATGCGCCTATCTAGACTGTCCCAGTCCAAACACCCATAATAATTAATAAATAAGAATATTTATTCTCTAATATTATCTCGTTATCGGGTGACTGGACTGTCAGATGGACATGCGGCTTCTGAGTTTATTCCTTATTTATTAACTTATGTTGGTTGACTGGGACAGTCCTAGGATAGGTGCCCAATGTGGATTCTTAATGATGAGTGATTTTTACTTTAAAGTGACATTAATTATTATTAAAAATTTATCTGTAATCCCTTATTTTTACTGGGTTCGACTGGGACGTTATAAGAGGGGCGCACAATTGCGGGCTTCTCAATTATTATTTTTATTGGTTTGCTGGGACAGTCTAAATAAGGACCATGCGGCTTCTTGTATTTTCTTATTTTTATGATGATATTCATTCAAGATGGATTAGTGTGGCTTCTTAATTATTATTTTTTAAATATTATTATTATTTGGTTGACTGGGACAGTCTAGATAGCCCATGTGGTTTCTGAACTACTCATTAATTATGTTATTTATTATAATGGGTTGACTAAAACATTCTAGTGGGGGCCAATGCGGGCTTTCTTAATTATTATTTTTATTGTTGATTGCTTGTCTCAAAAGGACCATGCGGCTTCTTAAGTATTATTTTATTTATTATGAGTTGATTAGGACATTCTAGCGGGTTTCAATTGTGACCTTCTTAATGTATTTCTTTTAATTATTAATTTATTGTTGGCTTGAATGGCGACAGTCTGTATGGCCCAAAACGTGCCTTTCTTAAGTATTATCTTATGTTTATTATCTTATTATGGTTGACTGGGTACATTTTAGAGGGGTCAATGAGGCTTCTTTAATTATTAATTTTTATTGGTTGAAATTGACAGTCTCAAAAAAGAACCATGCGCTTTCTTAAGTATTATTTCTTATAATTTTTATGGGTTGACTTGGACACTCTAGAGGGGTTAATGCCGCTTCTTAATTATTATTTTTATTATTAAGTTATTATTAGTATTACCTGGGACAGTCTAGATAGGCCCTAGCGGCTTCTAAATTATTTATTCTTATTTATTAAGTTAATCGATTGATGGGGCATTCTTAGAGGGGCCAATTCGGCTTTTTAATTATTAATTATTGTGGCTGACTGGGACTTGGTAGGTCCCATGTGGCTTTCATTAAAATTTATAATTCTAATAATTAAATTTATTAATTATTATTAATAAATTATTCTTATTTCTTAATTTTTATTGGGTTGAATGAGACACTCTAGATTGGATTCTGCGGTCTGTCTTCTGTCTTCTTTATATATATATATATTATATATATAATATATATAATATAATTATATATATATTATATATATTATTATATATATATATATATATAATATATATATAGTATATATATTATATATATTATATCTTTTACATCCAATTATTAGAATAAATATATTTCAAAAAAATTTGCCACCCCTAAAAAAAAATAACCACCCCCGGGGGTCCCGCGGTCTTAAAAAAACTTTCTCACTTTTCAAATTTTTTAGGAAACAAAAAAAAAAAAAAAATTTAACCCCCCACCAACCCAAAAATGCTTTTTAGAATTTGTTTTTTTTTATTTTTTCCTTCTTAAAAAAAAAAAAAAAAAAAAAAAGAAAATTTTTTTTTTTAAGGCAAAATTTTAGCTTCTTTTTTTTCTTTTTTACTTATTTTATATATAGAATATCATATATATTTAATTATATTATATATTATAAATAGTATCAAATGGATGAGAGCAATGAATAAGTGAAAAAAATAAAGAAAATCAAAGAATACCAAGCATTTGGTACAATTGCTTAAAAATATAAAATCAAAAAAAATCCCACCACTAGCCTAGAGAACGCCCGAGAGTTCGCACAAACCAAAAGTGTAGCAAAAAAACGCTCAAAGCCTACATGACCTAAGACAAATAATAATAATATTAATATAGATAAAAAAATAAAAGATAAATTTAATTTAATGATAATGTAATATTTGATATTTTAGTATCCTTAATATAAAGTTACTAAATTATTAAAAAACTTTTGGCAAGCCATGTCCGACACATGTTTCTGTAAAGAAATTTGTTTGTAACAAAGTATCCTTCCTCAGCCCGCCAGTTTATTAATGTCGTGAAATGAGGATTTTAACAAACGGGCGGCCTGACTGTGACTTGTTTACGTGACGTAGAAGTGTTCCGCAACACGGGCTGCGGGCAAACGCATCGCATCATAGCGCCCTGTGTCGCCCGCCCGGTGCCTGCAGTCGGGCTTCGGGAAACGCAGCTTAAAACTCTTATATTTCGGTTTATTTTATACATGATATCGGGGATGGAACAAGATACGAAATATGGGGGAGAAAGAGAGAGTTTCACTTACAGGGTGTCGGGAGAGGGGAATAAAATTATTTATTTTATTTACAACAATGGCACTTTAAAAAAAATTTTTTTTGGTTAAAAAGAATATCGGCTTTCGATATTAAGAAAAAATATCGATACTATCGTCCAAGAAAATATCGCCAAAAAATATCGATATATCGAGCGAAAAATGTCGATATCTCGATATATCGATATCTTTTGGCCATCCCTACAAGTAGTTTGTGTTTTTTTTTTTTTGGTGTGTGTGTGTGTGTGTTTTGTGGTCATTGAGTGAGGGTGTTTTTCTTTTTGCCATAAATATATTTTCACAATTATGTAATATAATTTGCAATGACATTTTATTGTAAATACAAATTAGTGTTGTGTATTAGCTGTGTTTTTGAAATTTTGTATAGGTTTTTTTTTTGTGATTATTCTGTTGTCAATTTATTTTGTCAGTATTGGACTAGGTGCAGTGTTTGATTAGCTTCTTTGGTACTTTTGGTGTTGTCGCGCGGGGTTCCTCCACCTCCTCCCCATACAAGGGGTATAGGAAAAACGAGATCCCACACTTCTATGATATACTCGTCGGCTTCACGAACCAACATTTATGGGAAAAACCGATGAAAATAATATAATTCAGTTTATTTTTATTTATATACATATATATATATATATAGTACTATATATATTATATATATTATATATATATATATTAGTATATATATATATATATATATTATATATTAATAAATATTCTCTAAATTAGAGTACATAAGGGACGTCAACAAGATATAAAACGATAAAGCCGGAAAAATAAAACTATAGAATGTGATAGAAAAGTATGACAATCAACAGTGGAGACTATGCATAATAATTTCTAACTATGATGAGGTTTCCCGCGCTCATACCGGTATAGTAGGTATTATTATTATATATATAATAAATATTTATTATATATAATATATTATATATAATTATATAATATATCTTATATATATATGGTAATTCTGTAGACAGTGACCCACACATTTTAAGACTCTGAAAAATTTTCTAAGTTCAAAAAAATTTCTAAAGTCACAGAAAAGTTAAGTTAAAGTTAGGTTTTTTTTAAAGATAATTGTTTCCCCGTTTCATTAGTCCATAAATTTCATATTAGATGATTACTAATTTTATTAAAAACTTAACTTAAAGCTTAACTTTTCTGAACTTAGAAATTTTTTTGAACCTTAGAAAATTTTCGGTTCTTAAAATTGTGTGGGTCGCTGTCTACAGTATTCATACTATATAATATTATATTTATAAATATTATATATTATATAATAATAATAATAGTGGAAAATAAATATAAGTATTATATATTTCTATATTTATAAGTATAATTAATAAAAAAAATAAAAATAACCGCTTTTATTAATATATATATAATATTATAATTATTATATATATATTATATTATATTATATATATATATATATTATTATATTATATATATATATATATATTAATGGGAAATAGTTCTATATTTGAATCAGTTCATATTTTCTGAAAAAAATTTCTAAGTTCAAAAAAATTTTCTAAGTTTAAAGATAGCAATAAGTTTTTATATAGAATAATTCTTTAGTGTTGTTAAGTCTACATGAGGCAATATGACCGACAGAACATGCCACCTCAAAAGAAATTTACTCATAAGGGGCGGTGGGGGTGTATACTTTATTTATAACTATCCTGTCCACTTTAGATGACCAAACGAGGAGTAAAATGGCTGTGATCAGAAATCTGGCAATTGATTCAAATATAGATCAATACCATATATATATATCATAATTTCTTTGAACTTAGAAATTTTTATTTCAATAATAATGACTGATTCAAATATAGAACAATTCCATATATATATATATATATATATTATATATATATATATATATATATATATTAATATATATATATATATATTATATATATATTTTATATATATATATATATGGCAAATTTTGTAGAAACTGTACTGTGACTAGTGAGGACTATAGTCCATATCTTCACAAGGATGCGGTTAAAAATTCCTAGAATAACCCAGAAGTTTTTCCTGATCATAATCTGGTATAATAATTGAAAATTAATTTAGGTTAGGTTTAAGTTAGGTAGGTTAGGCCTTAGTACCCGCGTCCGCGTAGTCCACACGTACAGTTAAATTCTACACAATACCCCTTTGTCTTATTATATTTTTATATATATTGGATAATATAATAATAAATATAAATATTATTATATATTATAGTATTATTATATATATATTATATTATATATATATATTATATATAATATATATATATATATATTATAAATTATATATATATTATATATATAGTAGTAGGTGATGAGTATAGGGGGGTAGGGTAGTGATGAGTAGGGGGTTATGAGTAGTGAGGGTAGGGGGTATGAGGGGATATTATTATTTTAATATATATCTTCTTTCTTTAATTTCTTTTCAACCTATCCTCTTTGCTCCCGAAAGAAAATGGAGGGTAAGAGTGCATGTAAACAAACGCCATCGGAAAAGAAAAAAAGCAGTGGAGAACATAAGAACAAAACGTCGAAAAGAGCCACAGCCATATAAACCACCCGACCACCACTCGTACCCATAATAAAATATAGAATTGAGAGCTACTGGTTCTTACAAGACACAGTAAAATTCCACCCTAGACCTATCCATGGGACCTAAGCGCACAAGAACACCTCCAATATGAGAGTAAAATCGTCAAAAATGTAAAAGAAAAAGGTTAGCAATGACTCAAAATGTTAACTAAGAAACACAATAGCCCCATACAAATATCAAACCCTTGCCATTCTCTCCTATCACGCACTTTTATTCTCGCCTTCTATTTCTACATTATCTTCTTCTCTTCCGATCATTCGTTTCTACTTTCGACTACAAATCACACTTTCTACCTTCGGAATCACAAAAAAGAACCGAGTCGGAGAATTACAACAAACCACTCACCCCTCACTCATCCACCATCCCGCGCTTAAACCAGGCCGGAGCTTTGCAGTGGTCATACTGTGTGCCACATGACCAACCATCTCAAACATACTTTTCATTTATTCTCTCTTTACCCTTTTCTTCCACCCACACGACTCTCTAATTCACGTCCATTCCTCACATTTTCTTTCTTTTTTCTTTCTCTTCTTCTACCCTTTTTCTTTTCTCTAATTAAATATACTTCTTCAGCACTAGTCAGTCCCTAAGATTGTTCCCATTCTGATATCATTTGTCTTAAAGGGAACCCCAACACATTGAAACTATTAGATCTTATATTATCTTAATTACAAGACCATCGTCATCAACACTAAAAAAAATACAGACACAGTCCAATACATGACCCTTCATGTAAGACTTGCGGCACTCAAGACTTAAGTCCTTTACCATTCACCAACGATTTTAATTGCACCAGCCACCTTCTGCATTTCACCACTTTCCTACTAACTCTGATCATTCTGTATCCTTCAACATCATGAGATCACCATAAAATAAATTAAAAACATCAGACAACTCTCGCTCCTAGCTGCTAACATTTTAACATCTAACATAAACTTACATAATTTACACATACTAAACATATAATATAAAATATATAATAAATATATAATAAATAATATATAATAATAAAATATTAATATTATTTTTATTATTATATATAATATATGAAAATTGTACAGAGGTAAACAAGATGAATCATTAGATTATAGAGGAGTATATTTATTTTCCTTTTACAATAAGTAATAAATATTGTTTCCAATTATTATTTTTTTTAAAATCTCCCAATTTTACATTCTTTTACGTACACTTTTTTTTAAAAATACAATAAACATCTTGACTACCATCGACCTAAACCCACAACTTATAACTATCCTATATTCAAATATCGATGTATCGTAGGTTATTTGAAACGCCTTTTCAATCCGTCCATTCTTCATCTCCTTACACAAATGAAAAGCCAAAAAGTTAACTTTTCCTTAGCATTTTTTTTCCATATTTTTTATTTAAAAATATTGCATTTATAATATACGCTATCGTGTAAAAAAAACTCAAGAATTTTTTGATACGTCATTTTTTGTATAATTATAAGTAGCTATTATAGTTTTACTGTATATAGTTACGTAAGTTTTATTCCACCTTCAGCTAAATTTATTACCATTTTTTTATGTATATGTAACTACGGTCATTATACAATTGTTATCATTTTAATTTTTTGTGATAATTTAAAAATTATATTTAAGTTTTACTCAGAGCCATAGGCTAATGTTAAATACCTTACTTTATAATTTTTTATATAGGCTTACCCTAGGGCCTGGGCCTTATTTAGCGATTCAAGCTTGTTTAAGTTTTTAACGTTGTTTTTAAAGATATGCCTATTAGTTTATTTCTTTTTAGGCCCTTTAGTGAGTATTTAGTAAATTGTGAGATTGATAAAATATTATTAGGTTCAAGTTAGTAAAGTTAATAATAATTTTAGTAATTTATTTTACATATAAGTTGCCTTTGAACAGTTTTATGAAAATCACAGTTTTTGAGAGAGCTTAAATTATAAATTATGTAATTGATTGATATAAAAAAAAATTTATTTATCTTCTTTAGGAAAATTATAAGTTAGCCTTTCCTAAAAGTTTGGGCATTTTTGCCCTAAGTGTTTTCTGTGATAGTATATAGTAAAAAAATGAACGGGCGTTTTCAAGTTATTTCGGTTTTTATGGACTATCCTAAATTCAGTGTTTACAATAAGATTTTATTTAAGTATATGCGTGACCATAAAAGAATATAAAACTTACCAAAACATAAATCATAAACCTAAAACTAAAAGATAGCGATACCTAAAACATGGAGAACCAAAATAAAACATGGAAATGAGATAAATAGAGGATAGGACCATAAACATAATATTATGCATCGTTTTCAGTCCAGGGTGAGATCTCGGTTGTAGGAACTCCCTGGTTTGAACTAGATCTTCCAGATTGGGTATTGGTGAATTCAGAGAAGAGCCAATGGTAATGCCTCAGTTTTCCAAAAGGAATCTAGGCATTGCCTAACTTGGACGACCGACTTAACTGAAACATCACGATAGGATTTTCAAAATATCAGATAAGAAGAAACGGTAGTGTTAATCCAGGTGCCCAAAGAGATGAAGTGATAATCATGAATACGGAGAAGAATAGAGAAGATTGAAAGTTTTATCAAATTGTATCAAATATTGCAAGATGTATTAGGACCAATTAAACAACCCTATCTTATGAACTATTTTTGTCCATTATAAAAAGTATAATATATGGAATAGATAAACATGCAAAGCAATGTTAAAGAGTAAAAAGACAGACCAATCCCTGTTGTATACGACATCAACTACTGGTAATGTTGGAGCTAAATCATAATTTTAGTGTTATCACTATTTAAAAAACTAGAGCCTATTCGTTAAAACCAATTTCATTTTTTTAGAGCTCAGAGCCCTGGAGTTCACTTGGAGTCATATAAGGTGTTGAGCTTTTCGTAGAAATTTAAGACTATATCTAGTCAAAACTATCTAGGTAAAGGTTACTGTGGTGAGAGCAAATATCTTGATATGAATAATTATAACGGCAATGGTAACTGTAATATAGTAGTGAGGTAAATAAAACTAATGTTTGTTACATGGCTCAAATAAAGAATAATAAGCAATAAAGTAACCAGCATTTTGAATATCAAATGCTTTTACACAAATGTCCATAGCCTTAAAAATAAAAAAGATGAGCTGATTAGTTATACCATAAAGGAGAATATAAATTTATTTGCATAACTAAAGCATAGGTTAATGAAGAATTGTATAGAGACTCCTTTCAGGAATATGAAATAGATGGAAAAAATTTGAGGCCCTTCGCTCTTGTAGTGGCCGTGCAGGAGGGTCAAAAGGGGATTGGCCAAAGTTACCCCAGCAATGGGGCAACTTTGGCCCCCCCAGGTCAAGGTTACCCCATTGTATGCAAAAGTTGTACTGTAGTACTAATATTCCTTATATTGCCTTAGTTTTATTGTAGTAATAATATTTCTTAATTATATTTAAAATTTCAGGTTGGTTTTTGGCGGTATTTCTTAAATTTAATTGTAATGGTACCATTTGGCCTTTATAAAATCAAAAAAATTTAAAAATTCCTTTTTTGAAACAAAAACTTTAAAAAACTTAACTACATTAGGCAGGCACTTTTATGGGGCTCTCCGAACAACCCACATAACAAACACATACTACCCTCTTGGATTTATGTAATGGGAATTATTATTTACAATTTTCAATGAGGTGTCGCGCCATCGAGGAACTCCCAGACTTGTCCCCCTCAGCCATCTAAGGCCCTTGCCCATCTTTCCACAATCACAGCTTTTTACATTTTTTATTATTTTTTTGTATCTTTGGTAAGAATTGCAGAGTTAATTTAACATTTTATGAAAAAGAAAAAAAGGAAGAAACACACTGCAAAACTTTAATGAAACAAAAACTGAAAAAATGAAAAAAAATGAAAAAAAGATGGGAAAAGAGACCCAACCTGCCCAACAAAGAAGAATCCTAAGGGAAAAGCGAGAATATGGAGAGATATAGGGGAGAGTTTAGGGTTAAGGTGGGTAAAGGAGAATAAGGACACCCCCCCTATCATTACTCCTTCCTAAGACCGCCATTTCATGAGTCTGACCTCACAAAACATGGCTAAAGTTGTCCCCATAACCATTAATTTATGGGGGGTGGGTCAAAGAGTTCACCTCCCATTATCACATGTTACTAGAAAATTTAACATGTTGCAATATTATTATAAAATTTTAAACAATTGATTATATATTCCTGTATCTTTCTGATTAACAGATTCGTGCTGGATTTACCAACTTTGGCGAGATCAATCTCCATAAAAACCACAGGAAGGTGAAAAACCAGACTTTTGCAAATATTTTTGGTGAATATATGTCTTGCTAACTCTGTCTCATTGTTAATATACACCTTTATAAAAGTGGTACCAACCACGTTCTATACTACGCTTTTAACGCCCCTCTCTACAGTCCCACTCGGAACGTGAGAGTACCCATATTTAACCGGTGGTTATCAATATTTCTTCTTGGGTCAATTAATATACCGATTTTTCCGAATTTTTTTTTTCATAAAGCCAAAAGTTTCAATCTATGTCGTCAGAATCGTTCACAATATCTAAAAAATCATTAGTGTTATCACAGCTGTCGTGAAAAAAGGGTGTTTGAGGCTTGGAAAGATTTATTTTTTATCTTCGTAGAAATGATGGTTAATCATTGGTATAGTTTTTGTCACGTCCAGGGAAGATTTTTTATTTTATTTGAGAGTTTTTTTGTGTTTTATTTTCTTGTCAGCATGTAAAAGTTTTCTGAGTGAATTGTTACTTTTTACTAAAATTTTCGAAAAAATTAGGTAACACGAATTTACACAACAAGCCTCCGGTTTCCCGTGTCGACTTCAAAGCTACCATCGACGCTATAGCACACTAAAAAACAAATATACGTCCTTGTTCACTTCTTTATTATATTATTTTTATTATTCATTATTATTTTTATTATTTATATTTATTTTATATTATTAATTATAAAATTACAGGATTGCATAATAGATAAATAATAATAATAAACTTAAAAAAAGTAACCGTTTCATGATGAATTTATTTTAAATATTATTATATTATTATTCAACATAAAAATGAAAAAAAAATCCCATATCTATTAATTATATATAAATAAAAAATATAATAATATATATATATTACTATAATAATAATATTAAATAATATATTCCATATAAAGTGCTAACTTTGAACAATTTTTTTGTTCGCCTAACTATAACTTTTTTTTTCTAACTTGGAATTTTCAAAGCTTTCGACCTAAATATATCTTAAGTTTAGTAGTTTACATACCTGAGATATCCATAGGGGTCTTCATATATTTATTATTTATTATATTAAAGGAATTTTTTTTTTTTTGCGTCAAAATCGAAAAAAAAACAAAAATATAAAAGTTTTACGACGGTTAAAATCTATATATTATATATATATATATAATATATATATTATAATTATATATATATATAATTAGGTATAGAAAATAATAAAAATAATAATAAAAAAAAATTAGTGGCAAATAACCACTCCCCTTTTTTTTTTATATTATATTTATATACGGTATTTATTTATATTTTTTTTAATTATTATTATTATTATATTATATATTATTATATATATATTTATATATATAAGGGGATAAATAATAAATAATATTATAAATAATAAAAATGTAAAATTTCTTACACCGATAAAATATTGGTATTAGCCTTTTAGGGTAAGATTTATTAATATACTAATATATATAAAGTATATATAAAATTATATAATACAAAATACCCTTATTAACTTTATTATATTATATATTATATAGAGAGAGAGAAGGAGAGAGAGAGAGAGAGAGAGAGAGAGAGAGATGATTGGAAAGAAAATTTAAGAGATAGAGAGTTGAGAGAGAGTAGAGAGAGAGAGAGAGAGATTGAGAGAGAGAGAGAGAAAGAGAGAGAGAGCAGAGAGAGAGGAGAAGAGAGAGTAGAGAGAGAGAGAGAGAGAGAGAGAGAGAGAGAGATATAGCAAGTGAGAGCGCTTGTAAAGGGGAGAGATATTATGGTTCGACGTAAGAAGAGAGAAAGAGAGAGAGAGAGAGGAGAGAAGTAGAGAGAGGAGAGAGAGAGTAGAGAGAGAAGAGATAGAGGAGGAGAAATAAAAGAGCGGAGAGAGAGAGAGAGTAGAGAGAGAGAGACGAGAGAGAGAGAGAGAGAGAGAGAGAGAGGAAGAGAGAGAGTGAGAGAGTAAGAGAGAGAGAGAGAGAGAGAGATGATGGAGAGAGTAGAGAGAGATGAGAGAGAGAGAGAGATGAGAGGAGGATATGAGAGAGAGAGTTAGAGAAGGAGAGAGAGAGTAAAGCAGAGAGATTGTATGAGATTGAATGAGATTGTATGAAATGACAAGTCTTATGAACAGAATGTGAGTTTGTTATTTTTTTTGTATGGGAGAAAAGAGAGTGTATGAGAGAGAAGAGAGAAAAAGAAGAAAAAAAAAAAAGATAGTTAAGGGGAGAAAAAAAAAGGGCACCCCCGGTTTTATGAGTTAGAAGAGATGATGTATTTGTATGTATGTAGTAGAGATGAAGCAGAGAGATGGGAAGAGAAAAAAAAGAGATTTTGTATTTATGTTATGAGAGTTTTTATGAGTATGTTAAAATTTATGTTTAGAAAAAAGTATTGTAGGAGAGGAAGGGAGTAGTGGACGACGAGATTTTTGAGAGAGTTATTTGTTTAGATTTTGAGTATTCCGTATTTTTTTTATTTTATTTGATTGTTATTTTTGTTTTATGTGTAAACCCCAAATAAGAAAGGGATATGAGAGAAGTATTTCAGTTTGAGTATGATATTTGCCCCGACAAACCCCCTAAGAAAGAGAAATTTGGGGAGGAGAGAGAAACGTTATTAGAGAGTATGAGGAAGGGGGGGGAGGGGATGTAGGAAGGAGAGAATAAAGAGAGGATAGTGGAAGAGAGGGGAGAAAAGAAGAAAGAAAGAAGAAGTAATTTTAATTTTTGGGGGAAAAAAGATTTGAGGTCAAGGGATGTAAGAGGTCAAAGAGAAGAGATTGTATATGAGAGAGAGAGAGAGATTAGAAAAAAGAAAGAGAAAAAACGGGAGAGTTTAGGATGCGATTGAGAGAAGAAGAGAGAGGAGAGAGAGGGAGGATCGGATGAGAGAGAGAGAGAGTAGTAGGAGTAGAATGAAGAGATGTAAGAGGAAAAGGGGAAGATCTGATAATTGGGTAGACAAGGTTACAGACTGTATTGCCATACGTTGGTATGATAATATAAGTCTGTAACATTTATACTTTTAATCCAACTATGTACATGAGTGAATATAGAAAAAACCACGCGGACAAAACCCCATAACCTTTCACCTCTCGCGCCCCGGGTTGGATTCCAAAAGGTAACAGAAATATGGGGAAGATGATGTAAAAACCTCCGCCTATAGACCATATCTCAAAGATGCACAAAAGATACAAACCCAATAAGATATATGGGTAAACCTCGCGACGCTCCCCCCGCCATCTTCCTTTTGCAGATAGGTGGTCTCATTGAGTTATACAGGATTGACTTCAAATCCAGATAATGTGTAATACTCGGATCTTCTTTTAATTTGCTGGACCTTCGCGATTGTCAATGCCAATGGCTGTATTGTACCTGGAAGGGTGCATGTGGAAGCAAAAAATGCGAAAAAAAACACACCTTTAATGGTCAGCTAGTACAAATTAATCCCAAATAATCCGATCTGTTGGCAGAATGGTTTTATGAATTCTATTAAGACATTTTTCCTGGTAAGCCCCCCCCCCATGAGGATTTAGATTCCTGAGTTCTTTAAACTACTATATTATTTCGAGAGGGGGGGGCCAGGGGGGGAGCCAGAGTCTGGAGTATATTTCGTAACCCATCCTTAACTGTGAATATTACTCGTGCATTGTCGGTCAGTTGTTTGACTTACCATCTCTCTCACTCGGCCATTTTCTTTACTCACCACCGAATAGCCGACCACCCGGTCGTCATATACTTTGCATCAAATATCTAAGCGACCAATCCACGACTGTGTGAACACATCGCACCGTCCCATCTGTGCTTGGTGTGAATCTGGGAAACGGCACTTCGTGTTTTCGTGTTTTGTTTCAATTCCATAAGCATTGAATCAAGTCTCTTTCCTCTACCTTTCTCTTTTGTTGTCCTTCCACATATATATATATATATACTATATATATATATATTATATATATATATATATATATTATAATATATTATATATTTATATATATTATATATATATATATACTACCTATATTATAATATATATATTATATATATACTATATATTATTGTAATAAAATATATATATATATATATATATATATATAATCTATGTTTATATATATATATATATATATATATATCTATACTTATATATATATATAATACGTTATATATATATAATTATATATTTATCCTATGATAATATATATATATATTATATATTATAATATATATAATATATATATATATAATTGTATGAAATGTAATTGATTAAGATTAGTTTATACCTCGGGATGACAAATATATCAGTAAAAATAAATTACGAAAAATTACCTAAAAAAAACAACAACAACCAAATGAAAGAATATCTCCAATCGAACCACAAAACACAAACAACCACTCACAACCTCCGCATTAATAATAGAACGAGGATTTGAAATCTTTGTATTCTAGGAAGAATACGGGAATAAACAACTTGTTGATAATTATCTCACTCAGATTGGCTGAGTTTTTTGTTTTCGTCTAACAAAATTTTCTTTAAAGCTGCTTAATGCTCTTCCGCTGCTCTTTTCCAATAATAGCATGGATTTTCAGAAATCAGGACGTCTAAATATTACCCGCAAAATGTATCCACAGTGAATTAATAAAAACTATGGTCTAACAGGCTTAAAAGACTTAATTAAGGAACAACAACTTGTACCTAGAATACCTATAGTAGCAATTGCATTTTAATCTGTGTCTTTACCTTACTCAGATCATTGAGTCGTTACCTTTTCATACAAAATTTTCCAATCTCAACAGATTCATTAAAAAATCTACAATTGGTAGACAGATAAACTAATTTGAGTAATATAATATCTTTTTTTAATATCTTTATATAATGTATATAATGAACAAAGTGGTATATGATGACAAACAAAAGGGGTTAAATATGGGATTTTATTTTTAAACATGGTACAATACAAAAAAAATATTAAAGAGGGGACAATTATTTCCTTCAAACAAGGATTATATTAATGTTATTTTATTAAAGAGGGGACAATTATTTCCTTCAAACAAGGATTATATTAATGTTATTTATAAGTGTGAATATGTTACGACTCTGATTAGTGTTTTTATCGACTCTGGTGAGATTATTTCGCGCCGAGTGTAAGTGCACTCGATAAAAATTCTGTCACGCCTATACGTTTGTATCGCATTAACTGTTCTGTACTCTATTTCATAGACTTAATTTATTTGATAATTTTAATCGACGGACTCGGATTCAGATTAATTTCTTTTGATAATTAACGACGACTCAGATTCAGATTTAATTTTCAATTTTTAGCTTATGTTTAAATCCCCATTGACTTTTGTTAAATTTTTATTATTTTTTTTTTTTAGGGAAAGTTAGAAGTACATTTAATATATAGTGAGCAAATGCTGTATTTAGCGGGAGGAATTATTAAATTTTTTACAATTTTTATAGGGAATAGAGAGAAAAAAAGGTGAATTCTTAAATTAATACAATACAAATATGGTATATAAAAAGAAAGAAAGAAAGGGGGGAATTCTCAAATTAATACAACAGTATATAGAGAGAAAGGAAGGAGGAAAGATATATATATTATATATATATATTTGTAGTTATAGAAAAAAATACAGGGGATGATAAAATAATATATTATTCTTGTGGGAATACAGGGCTACCATGAACAAAAAATAGAGGGGGTAAATTGCACTTAACGACCCGAGATTTATAAAGTTCAATGATAAATAATCAATGTATCCTGTAAAAATAAATATTAGTTTCCAAACCTAAATAAAAAATCTAAAAATTAGTTAGTTATACAAATCACTCACGCAACCACTCCATACATCCCATCTCCTTAATACTTAAAATGGGATTCCACCCTAGTTCTTATTTTATATGCGAGAAAGTGTAGTATAGATTATAACTTAAATTCAACATCTATTAAATGAATAAATGTTTTGATAATATATAAATATAATTATAATATAAATAACAAAGGCTAATGTAATCACCCCCAACTCACATAAACTATCCAAACAAATACTCAAACCCTTTCCCTCGTTCTACTCTCGCGTGATTATATAGTCTTTGTTTATATATTAATTTTATCACTAGAAACTATATCTTCCCACATAAATAGAAATTTTAGACAGGAATTGAGATGTTATTTTAATTTTACTCACCTTTCATATTGGTGATGCAGTTTGAGTTGAGTAAACATAGTGCAAAGCTTAATCTCCCTATGAACAAGAATGGTTGGAACCTCTTTTAATTCCAAATGTAAACTCGAAGTGTAGACCTCTTCCCTAAACTATAACCTGGAGAAAGAACAATACCATTTACTTATTTATATACCTCCAAGATTGAACTATAGAAACTAAAATGGCTAAAGTGTTAGTTTTTGGTTCATTCTATTTCCAAAGGATAATAAGTAAAAATACCTATTCTACCCAGCTTTTTGTAATGCTTTACCTCTGAAATTATCATGAGGTTCTCTTTGAGCTAACTCTTAGGAATCTACCACACAAAAATTTGGTAAGAATTGAAAAGAGGACAATAAAATAAATTTTGGAGGGGTGGTCCCCTCCACTGCATGATTTCTTGATGGTGAGATGACGAAAGAGTAACACCAACAATAAATATCGAAGAGAAGATAAAGAGAGAATAATAAGGGAGAATAAATGCTTGATCATAAGATTGGTAGGCAAGAAACAAAACACCAATTATAACTTATAACACTAATCCAATAAGAATCATTATAATTAATACTACAAACCTGCAATTACTAGATTCTATGTATTAAATACCGTAGAATATGTGAATTACAAACAAATAAACTACCATTCCCACCCCGAACACCTGGTAAGTGCAACTTTTATTGGTTTATAGTGAGTGAGTAGAAAAAAGAATGGAAGAATATTACAATATTATATATATAGGTTTATTATAATATTATTATTATTATATATAATATATATATAATATATATTATTATTATATATATTATATATACTATATATACTATATATATATATTATATATTTATATATTATATATATATTTATATATTATTATATTATATATTATATATATATTAATATATATTATACATATATACGTATATATTATAAAATAAAATATATATATAATATATATATATTATCTTATATATATATATATCCTATATATATCACTACTATATATTCCGCCTCCTTCTTCGGCCAACCTGTTCCCCTACTACCCAATTATTTTATATTATATATTATATATATATATATATATATAATATTTATATATTATAATAATATAATAATATATATATATATAACGGTATATATATTAATAAATAAATAATAACGAGAATCTAAATAATATAAATAATAATAAATAATATAAAATAATAATAATACAAATATAGAAATATATATTTTATTATATATATATAAATACCTATCATAATACAATATTAATATAATATAATAATATAAATAATAAAATATATATAAATTATTATATTATTATATTTAATTATATATAAATATATATATAATATTATATTTATATCGGTATATAATATATATTATAATATATGCGTGGCCGGGGTGACGTGGTACTCATGTTAGTGTATAACTTTGTTTTGATAAATATTAGAGAAAAACAGTTATTGAGAAATATATTTTATTATTTTTATATGTAAATCACAGGACCTATAGTCGGCAACATAAACACACAAAATAAATAAATTGTAATTTCTAGGATAATATAACCAAGTTTTATTAAAGTTTCGAATTAACGCCGAGTCAGCTTCCGACCTGTGGAGGGGTTGTATAGCGGTACACCATTGAGGGGTGTGACTCGGCCCATCTGATATATTATAACAACTTTTTATCTCGTATTTATTTTTAATTTGGTTATGAAATATTTAAATATTATTACAAAATAATATAATACTAAATAATATTATTATAAATCACATATTAAAAATAATAAATAAAAGATAATTAAATAATTTTTTTTTATAAAATAAATAAATTATGAATATAAATAAGTGTGGTCCAGAGGTGGTGCAGGCCGCTGCTCGGGGGGGGGCGGAGGGCCAAAAAATTCTAATGACACTATTTATTAGAAACTGTCTGTATTTTATATTTTATTATAAAATTATTATATATATTAATATAAAATATATTATTAAAACTTAATAAAAAAAAATAAAGTAACTTTTTATTACATTTAAAATTAATTATAACACGTAAAAAAATATGTCATATTATATACATCACGGCGTATAATTATACGAAAAAACAATTGTTGTTGGTTCCTGATGCCTAACCCTACCATAACAATTTTTACCGGCGGGGTGAATCGAACGCCAAAGATTAGGCCCACGTATTTTTTTGCCACTAATACTGCCTGGATCAAAAATTTACTTGGCCAGTTTAAAAGCTAACATACTCAAGAAATATTTCCATGAATAAAAAATAATTAAAATCGAATCCACAATTTTTTCATTTTAATAACGAAAGTTAAAAAACATCAACATTTTTCTAAAATGTGAGTTCTACTTGAAGGAAATATTTGTACCCTAATTAATCTCTAACATCAATTTTAAAAAATATAAAAAACGTTTCTAGAATTAAATAATGGATCTAATATAATAACTTGAGTAGTAACATACACCCCTGTTTTGCGTGGTTATAAAATGAGCGAAATTTTTTTTTTTTTTTTTTTTTATATTTTTTATTTATTTTTAGAGTGGACCGAAATCACCCCCCCTAAAGAGGCGGGCCCCTGGTCCCTTTTTATGATTAATTTAAGGGGAAAGTTTTTTTCTTTTTTCGCCCGACGCTATATAATATATTTATATAATATTATATATATATATATGATATATATATAATATATATATATAGTATATTTCTTATATTATATATATATATATATTATATACTTATAATTATTATTATATATAATAATAAATGTATATATTATTTTTTTAGTTTTTTTCATATTAAGGAAAACAGTTGTAAGTTTTAATATATTATATATTTATATATTTCCATACATGGGGGAAAACCGGTCACGGAGGGGAAAACCGGTCACTTTATAAATGAAGTCATTTTTTTAAATTAGAAATTTTTTCAATTCGAGAAAGGTTTTTTTAGTAGAAATAGATTATATTTAAACATTATATTAAATTTTAAGTAAATAACTTATACCTACTAGTCAAAAAATTTCCCAAAGTTTGGAAATTTTTTTTTTTTTTTTTGCAAAAAAAATTCTAAGTACCTCGTGAATCTTTGTAGAAATTATAGATTTCAGAATTTGAGTTAGATTGCATATTGGGAAGTCTCTTTTAACATTTTCCCATGTAAAAAATTTACAATATAAGCTATTCATCAATAGTTATTAAGTTTTTCAATTTCGGGGGAAAACCGTTCGGGCGTCGGGGAAAACCGGTCAGTTATAACAACTTGTCAAAAAAATGTCATTTTTTTTTAGTTTTCATAATACTTTTTTAGTTGTTATTAGTTAGGACTAATACGACATTTCGTTTAATGATTTCTATACTATCTTTCTTTTATTATTATTATTATTATTATTTATTATTATTATCTATTATATTTTATTATTTATTATATTATTTTATTAAGGCACTTAATATTATTAATTATTACATTTCACATGATTATTATTATTATTATTAATAGGTCAATTTTTTGATGTTTGATGTTTAACTGATCGCAGATTTTTATCGGTAAAGTTGTATCTAAAAAAAATATTACAATATTATAAAATTTTTGAGAATTATGACAATCAATAATAATATTATTTTATAATTAATAATATATCATATTATATAAAATAATTCTAATAATTAATTATTTTTATTTTTTTTTATTATTATTATTATTATTATTTTATTATTATTATTAATTTCATTTTATTCTTATTATTATTTATGTATTATTATGAATTATTATCGATATTATTATTATGGATAAATATTATAATAATAATAATAATGATATAATAATAATTTATAATAATTAATAATAATTAATTATAATAATAATAATAACTTAAATAATAAATAATATTATTTATAAGTAATAATTTATTGATTTAAAACTTTTAAATTATAATATTGTGAACAATATTCTCGTCATAAAGTTCATCTTATTGTGAAGATGTGCGTACGATAGGCGCTAGGCTTCGTGGGAATATAAAAGTGCAATTTTGTTAAAAAGTTAAATATTATTACTTAAATTGAGAAATTATTAAAAATTAGTGTCATAATTCATTTTTTTCAAATATGTATATCAGGCAATAAAAAAAATGAAAAAAAACATGGTCAAAATTTTGTAGAGCAAAAGTGCAGATCGTTTGCAAAATGTTAGAGTAGATATAACGTTAGCACTTGTGGTTTTTTCAATCCCAACTTACTTCTACTCCACACCCATATCTCATTGAACTCTAAATAATAAAAACAATATAAAAATTATAATTATATATAATTGTTTTGGACAAGCACAAAGAAATACTATTTAATTGACCGCTTTTTCCCGACTGCCACTGACGCTGGTTTTTCCCGAATCAAATTTTTGAAAATATGCATTTTTTCAAAAACACTTTAAATAATCTTTATTTAGACATTTTCACTATTTTCAATATTCTACAAACAAACTGCTATGAATTATGAGAAAAAAACTATATAAGATATGAAGGGAGTGTAACTTAAACCTGCCAACATTCTCCAATACATAGATTCATAAAAAAAAAAAAAAAAAACGAGATGAATTTTATGAACAACGGTATTTCTCGCCCCCCCACTCTTCTAACCGGCTCACTACCCTATATACTACCCTACTCACCCCTACCTACCGTAGTAGGTAGTGGATAGTATATAGTGTATTGAATGAGTAGTATAGTATATTTCTAATATATATTAATATCTAAACCGTAAAAATGGGGGAACCGGTCACAGAGGGGAAACCAGGATCAGTTTATAAATATTGTTAATATTTTTTTTAATTAAAACATTTTTCATTAAGAAAGAGTTTTTATAAAGTAGCAAATAGATTATTATTTAACCATAATAATAAAAATTTAGTAATAACTTACACCTACTAGTAAAAAAAATTTCCCACAAGTTGGAAATTTATTTTTTATTTTTATTTTTTGCAAAAAAATTCTAACAGAACCATCGTAGAAAATCTGTAGAATTAAAGAAATATCAGAAATTTTGACTTAGATGTATTTTTTGGGAAGTCTATTTTAACATTTTCCATGTAAAAAAATTTTTAAAATATTCAAGAAGCTTATTTTTAAAGTTATTTAAGTTTTGATTATTGTGGAAGTTATTTTAAGA
>JABUQX010066023.1:12500-28555 GCA_015478945.1 Trachelipus rathkii | reverse complement strand
TGTTTTTAATAAATAGCCTCATTATTCATTAATCATTTGACGAGTATGGATGTTGAAAGAAATTTACGTTTCCGAAGTCCTGCTACATGTCTCTCCTGTAGCAGGACCTGAACAGATGTGGTAACAGTGTTGAGCGCTGGTCATGTTCGCTCAAGTTATTAATGATGAAGGGCTCTGTTCTTAAGGAACTTAGGAGATCACTGTTTTGACGAGAGATAGTAGCGCTCCGGTAAAATTAGTAGATATGTGGCTGGGCTTATCCTGTTAGTCAGGGAGATATGGTTTCGGCGTGTTCAAGGAATATAAAGATGTTATTCAAACAATATAATGAAGGCATATACGATATTAGTATCAGGATTGGACATTCTACATGGTCATATTAATCTTGTTGCTTATTTGTAGGTGCACTGATTTGTATTGGGCAAAAGATTTGGAATATGTGGATATAAGGCAGAGGTATGTGGGTCGCCCGTTATGGTTACGTGGTCACTATCTATATTTCCTAGAGTGCTCTCGGTGGTGTTTCGTATTAACTCAGAGATAGGGTGGGTTGTGCTGTTTCTGGGTGATTTTTTCAACAAAAGCCATTGCATAATGCGAAGTGTTTCTTTGAAATACCAGTAATTTACGTGTTGTGGTTGGTACAGAGGACAGAGACGTACATGAGTCCAAATTAATGTATTTGTCACGCTGGCAACTCAAATGTGTTCCCGTTCAAAGGAAAAGAGTGTCTGTACAAGTAATTATAAAGAGGTTACAGATTCGTCCCTCACGAGTTTTTGATGTGTGATCTTCAACCCTAAAAACACTAAGAGTGTTGCTGCCGTGTACGCTCAGATTATTCTTCCGTAATGAGATAGAATCTGTATACATAGCCGCTGAATAATGAGTGCTTTTATCCCTAAGAAGAGAACTTCTTACAAAAAAATTTAAAAACCTGAAACCATCTGCAAAACGTAAACTGAATTAAGTGAGGATGACGAAAGTTCATCCATTGTGTATGCTGATGTCTGCTTAAATCGTTATAACAGGAAATGGTTGGCTCCTTTAAACAGGCCTCAGAAGGTAGAGCTACGTCGTTATAGAAACATCATTTAGAAAACTCTACTTTACTAACTGAAATCTGAAAAATAAAAAAGAAAGTTACTACTAGAGAGAAGGTGGCGTTATTCCTTCCATTCTCTTCTCACGTCTAGCTCCACTGAATACTAGTGGATTTCTCTATATGACAAATGTGAGGAGGTTGCTGTAGATTCCATATAATAAGTATGAGAAATGAAGTATAATAATAGAATTACCTGTGTGCAGAATCCATCAACAAATTCATCAATTCAAACCTCTATATGACCAGCCTATTACTCGATCCAGCTGTGGCAAAATACACTATCATCTAGTTCCATCATCTTACAACGCTCAAAGTACGGGGCGTTATTTTCCCATATGTCACATTGGTGCCATTGGGCGGGATATGAGATTATGCAGATGTGGCGTTGTGCTGTCGCGCTTCGGTACTTATTGAGATGTGGAGGGCGTATGTTGCATAGCCTTGCAACTCTAGTAATCCTCTGATTAGCTTGTTTGTGTGAACGATTCATTATTCGCCCGTCATTTCTTCATATGCGGCTAGCGCTTCTACCTCATAGTTTATATGGCATGCCTCTAGATTATCGCTTGATCAGATAACAAGATGTACGAAAAAGAAGTGTATATGGATAGGTTACATTGAGATATTTAACATCATGAGAAACGTTCTTTAATACGCAAAGATGAAAATATCAATAATTGAATAGATCTTACGACTTACAGATATGCTACATGCATACCTCCTGCAATCCGATATCCGACTGATTGCAAATATACGCTAGTGATAAACTTAAAGTGAAAAATGAAGATAAGAGAAGTTTTTAAATAATTGTGAATCCTAGAGGATGATAGCTTGTCAATATATTAGAAAAAAGCTTACCTGTATGAGGTAAAAAATCAGGTTTTGCTTTATATAATATTTTATAAGTAGATATTCTCAATTACCTTTGAGGATTGGTATGTAGGGCAGATCATTGCAAATTTGATGATGAAATAAGTTAAAGTGGTCATATATTTGTGGATTTGATAGCTGATCTCTCACGCAACATAACTGGAAGAAGGGTCCTGTAACTGGATGGAACGAGAATCAAACAAGAACTTCAAACTATTAATTTTCCCAGAATTTTAATCTTAAATACACAACGATTCAGACTTGGATAATATCCCCAAGACGCCAAGACCTGATTCAAGTCTCTCAGGTACTACTTCTTACCCTTCAGATAAATTTAAACGTTTACCAGAGGAAGGATTATAGCTATGCACGAAGTCGATGCCGTTATATGTTTTGCTTATGACTAGTCTGCGAGATGGTGAATCTCGTACTTATGTATTATCATTATATAAAATATATATATATATATTATATGGTCTAACATTATTTTCCGGGTCTTTTGTGTATACAAATAATATATATATATATATATTATATAGTCTTATTAATATATATATATATATATATATATATATATATATGCTGCGTATAGTATATATATATTATTATATAGTGTCTATGAAAAAGGTATATATACTTGTGCCGCGTGTCATTTCTTCGCTACTGCTAATTCGGCGTTGCTTATAAAAGTGATGGCTAATGTTGAGAAATTGTTAAACCTTTTTCTTTAACCTTTTGACTTTATATCACATTTTAGTGATATATATATCTGCAAATATATATCTATATATATATATATATATAACTATATATATATTATATGGTATTTTTCGGTGGTTGAGTATGGGGGTGTTTTGTCATGTGCGGTTGTGATCGTTCTCGTCCTTGAGGCGTCTTGCTCATTATATAATTATATATATAGGGATATTTCGATTTTTGGGTTTTGTCTTACATGTGTGTCATTAATCGAACATGAAACGGCGAAGGAACTGGTTTGATTAGTTTATTGTTTGTGGTGTATCGACTTCAATCTGGAGTGAGTATGTCAAATTCAACGGTTTTTTGGCGGTTTTGTCGCGCACGCTATAGGGTTTTGCTTCGTAAGGTTGTCCTATATTTCGGAAGAATAGAGCTTAAAACAATATTTAGAGAGTGAAGGAGGCAATTTACTCTACATAAACCTGTAAGAAAAACATTTCCTACACGGAACTTCAATAGTCCTTTACCTCGATAGTGTATGGCAGATAGATTTAACTGAATATTAAATATAGTTCTTATAATGAAGGATTTAATACATACTTTTTCTGAAGTTGACGTATACTCTTGAAGCGTACCTATGGTTAAAGGCCTCATTAGAGATAAACAATAGGTGCATAGACTGTGACGATCGCTTGCATATGAGAAATTAAGGAAATGGAATGTAGGGTGGCGGGCTAAGATGTTCTGGTAGGGCGCGCCTGGGAGCTTTCCCCGGCGGAAATAGGTGGTGGTGGATGATTTCTTTAGGTCCCGAGTTTCATGAATTAATCATATAGAGGTTATTTATATGGGTATTACAATACATTCTCAGTAAATAAGGCAGCTTTAGTTGAAAGAGTCCAGGAGTTCAGCGTACGATTAAAGAGCGTATGCATAGGTATTACTTACTAAAAGTGTTGTGTCTAGGGTGTGGGCTCACGTCGGGTGTGAGAGGAGTGTATCATGGCGGGATATACAGGACGAATTCTAGCTTTATTCTTATAACAGATCTTTACATAGACCATAGAACTATAAAGATAACTCCTTTAGAATGTTAAAGCTGGATAAACCTAATATACAACAGGGTAAAAAGTACGATAAAATTAAAGATAAATCAGTGTTTTTAATGTGAATGATTTATGATATGATAGTATTCGAATAGATGAAAGGTTTAGAAAAGGATATGGACGGGATGGTCTACAGAAGTTTTTAAAGTTTGTAATATACGTGGCTCTCCTATCACTCTAAGCTCGTTTAATCATTTATATGTCTACCTGGAAGATTTACGATACGTCTGCCTAAACAGATAAAAGGTGGATTTTAATAATATGCAGTGTTATATAAGTACAGAAAGGTACGAGTTTTAATTCTCTCGAAGAGTATACGTGAATACATAAAATAGAACTGTAAATAATGTAGGTATAGGCACAACGGTCGAGGCAGAAACTAAACAGTATTTTTGTGTAAATGGGTGAGGATACCGGCAATGTTTAGATTACTTATATGAATGCAAGTGAATGTAAGGAATATTAATCAGTGTTGGCAATTATAACCATGGGAGAGTGTAGACGTCACTTCTATTTAACTTCTGGGCCGTTTCTCGTTGTCAGCCGTCTTCTGGATTTACATGCCTGATATATTATAAACTCTCGGAATTTTACAACTCGTGGTGCGTTTTAATGAGATTGCTTATAACAGGCTTGGGAACAAGGTACTATGTGTGTGAAGTCGAATTAGATGTGGAAATGTGGAGGTATGGTCGTTAAAATGTACGGACATAAGAAATTATGCTGCCTTAAGCGGATTCTCTCGTGTCGATGGATGATTGGGGTGTAGAGAAGTGGTAGAGTTTATTGAATACTAGTATGTGGGGCACGTGTTGTGAAAGACACTCGTTATCTGACAATAAGTGTGTGAGGCTTGTGATAACAAAATTGTATTACTTTTTTGAAGAATTTGTTCTGAGGAAGGCATATTTTAAATCGTTGAATAATGCTATTTTTTAATTATTTAAACCGCCTCTTTGATATGAGTAATCATGTGTAACGGAGCTTGGTATATCAAACTGATATAGGGGCTGTACTCGCTTGTATTGAACATAAAGGTAATAGTTTATGTTCTTAAAGATCGCAAATAGTAAGAGGTTGTTGTGTGAAAGCCTGGCGAGACGCGCGTGTATGTACCTTTCTTGTTGTGTCTCCTCCTTCTCAGCCGATCAGGCCATGGGGAGGCAGTACGCAAACAGTGTCCGTGAACGGGATGCTGTGCTGGATATAGCTTCATGATATCCCTACTATGTTGAAGAGGGTTATACTATCTGTGGAGAATAGCCATATGACCCGGGAGGAAAAAACGACGAAGCAGACCGAGTACTACATTATACATGTATCTCCTCCGAGATGCTTAACCATCCAGGTATGGCTTATGTATATACAAACATAATTGATCATCAATATGTAAGTAATACTAAAGCTCCTTTATTAAGAGTAGTATATTTTCCCAAAGAGAGTAAAGTTATAACATTCTCTAATGTTCATTATCTCTGAATAGATCCAATATTGACTCTGTACGAATGCATATAAAGGATGTAGAGGGAAATCCCTTCCCATTTTTATATACGGGGCATTGTTGTGCAAAGTTCATATTAGAAAGAAACAATAATTTTCCCAATGATATAATGAATTATTTTCTAAACCTAGTTATTGAAATTCTAACATATGAACGACTTAGCGTACATTGAAAAATACGAGCAAAGTGCAAGATTATATATAAGAGCTGTAATCAACTATAATTTTTCATTCATTAACATACTCTCACAGTGTAAAGATAGTTAAGAAAGAAGCTCCTGTAATAAATGGAAGATGAAAGGGTGTTCATAGGGTCGAAAATGCAGAGGGGGTATGGTCTGGGTGGATTTTTTGCCAAATTATGGAGTAAGTGCAAGGCCTCTACTCAGGAGAGGTTGGGGAATATTAAGGTAAAAAAGCTATAAGAACAGGTTTTCATACTATTCAAGATATTGCGGCAGGAGCTAGCCCAAGTGCATCATTAAAAAGACGTATTGCCGATGTTTCAGATGAGATGTTGGATGATGTTAAGCGTGAAATAAGACGTAAAATGTTAGGCCAAGGTCGAGTGGATAAAAAAAAATGAAAATTGTCATAAAGAAAAATCCTAATGGGAAAAACCCTAAAGAAAAAATGTATTGATGTACTTGCTATCTAATTACTATTGTTAACTTCACTTTTTGCGTATTATTGTATATAAGTAATGTTTTTCATAAATTGTTGCATGAACTAGAACAGTTGTTCACAACATGCAGACTGCATTTCCTTCATCCTTCTAGTCCTGACTGTTTGTAAGAGTGAATTGGATCTCTTCTCCATGAACCCTATCCAGATTAGCGTAAGTGAGTCCAATTTCTTCAGTGTTAATCCTATTCATTCAATTACCAATACAGATGTTCCTCTAGAGTTCAATATTCCAGGCACTTCTGATCAATACCTAGATCCATCTAATGTGTTTCTATATGCAAAAACGAAATTGACTAAACCTGATGTACAGCATCTTCCTTTCGGGTGACAACCATATAGTATATACAGAATCAAATTTCCTGTATACATGTTTCACTCAGATTGAAGTCTATCTTAATGAAACTTCACTAGGTGCGTCAGCGGCCAATTATCTTATAGAAGTTATACAGAGCTTTTGTTAAATTATTCAGACGATGCTAAACAATCTCATCTTCAAGCATGTGGTTTTTTTATAGTTTTAAAGATGAGGCTGCACATATAGATAAAGCAGCTAAAGTCATAAATAACACATGAATTTTACGGCCCTTTAAATGGTGATATCTTCTCTCAAGAAAGACACATTCTACCAGCTGTAGGTACTAGAATCGTTTACTCGATAATCCTAAATTTGCTCTTAAATAAAAGTAAACCTACTGCTACTGCTCTATGTCCAGAACCTGTTTTCAAATTGTTAGAGGCCTATCTCTATGTTAGAAAGTGAAATTATTACCGCAGCGCCATTTGGAAATTGAAAAGTCGCTTTTAAATACAAAATCAAAGTATCCTATTAAGAGAGTTAAAACCAAGTTATTTAATTTCACTCAAGGATTATCGAGTATCAATATCCCTAACATTGTGAACGGTAATTTACAACAGAAAGTAATAATAGGGATTGTTGAACATGAATCCTACTCAGGGAATTATAAAAAGTCACCCTATAAATTCGTACCTTTCGGACTTAAGGGTATCAGTTTCATGTGATGGACTACTACGGACGTGGATTTTGAAATGTTTTAATCCATGGGACCTAATCTCTCTGTACTCGTTTTTTTTACGACTTAATAGCCAATACTGTATCATGTAATGATAGTGGGACAGGCTTAAATCTTGAAGAATACGCAAAGAATAGAAATTTATATGCCTACGATCTCACTGCAGACCTTTCAGCTTGTAACGCCTATGCTTTAAAACATCTTGAAAAAGGGTACAATAGGACTAAGTCTCTCTTTTAGATCAAGTCTACAACACCATACACTGTAAGTGGTCTATCTATAACATTCTCAACTGCATTGAAATTGGGACAGAGTACGCAACGTAACTTTTGAAATTATAAAGATGAATGAAAAAGAAATAAAATCGGTATTTATAAAAATGAACATCACTTTTTAGGAGTGTTCGGCTATTAATGAAAGTAACTCTTTAAAGCCTGAAGAAAGGTAACCTACCTCGTATTCAGTTACATCGGCCTCTAGCCATCACCTCAACAGGACTTGGGATTTCTGTTTATAGGGCAAAAACGATACTGTTCACACATAATTGATTCTTTGACTTAAAATTTATATTGAATAATCATTATATCATCTTATTTTTAAAATATATAATGTAAGTTACTGTAAAAACTATTTCAATACCCGTTTCACCCTTATATTCTAATTTTAATGTGGAGTCTATTGTTTTATTTCTTATAATGCATTTTTAAATATCTCTAAAGAAAGTAAAAGCGTAAATATATTTGATATGAAAAATCTCTATGAGATTTTTTTATAATTTCTAATTATGTAATAAATGCTTTAAAATGAAACTCGAATTTTAACTGACCTTAAAACACGTATATAATATATATTATATATATATATATATACTATATATATATATATATATATATAATATATATATTATATATATAATATATATATATAGTATATATATATATATATATATATATATATATTATATTTATTAATATTATATTATATATATACATGTTTTTTAAATAATAGTTCATTATAATATTAAATAATGATGTAGAAGCAGTTAAAGCCAATAAAGCAGTAAAGCAGTAAGCAGTAAAGCAGTAAATTAGTAAAGCAGTAAAACAAAGACCTACTAATCCTCTGTTGCTAGGCAATTGCGCTATTGATTTACTGTTTTTAACTGCTTTAAGGTCTATAAAATAAACATTTTTTTTAATATACCTTATTTTTATTCATATAAAATAAAAATAATAATTTAGTGAATAAAATGTTTATATAACAGACACTCTGTGGTTTTTCTTCTTCACATTACAATTATTAAAAATTTATAAATAAAAAAGTATTAAAATTAATGTTTTAAAACAAAATTAAAAAAATATAAAAGACAACATGATGTTAATAAATATGTGAAGTTTAAGTGCAGTAAAGCAGTAAAGCAGTAAAACAAAGACCTACTAATCCTCTGTTGCTAGGCAATTGCGCTATTGATTTACTGTTTTACTGTAAAGTATATGTTTTTAATAAAATTTCGTACAATTTTAGTAAAATAAAATGGCTGACTCATGGTATAGAAAACGGTATATTTGAAATGAAAATACAAAATGGTGTGTTTCCAACTTGAAAATTTCTGCAAATCAGCGTTATTATCACAACTATGAAATATTTATCGTTCTCTCGGTAATATTGAGCCTGCGGATGCACGCGGCGGTTTCGCGGTGGTGCGTGGTTGCGGGCGCGGAACGTTTGCGTTCACTGACCCATTTGTGTATTAATATGGAAGTGTTGAAACTTTAGTTCATCTTTACTCTCCGCATTTCGTCTTCTTTCTTATCCATATATTCACCACAACCCTCCTTAGGAGTCTTCATACTCATCTGAGGATTCTGAAACCAATAAAAACGAATTCTATACCATTAAAAACATATATGTAGACACCTTATTTGTTCTAATATAACGTACGGAAAAGGTTAGAGCAATCATCCTATAGACTGCCTGCATACTCCTATATGGGTGCCTAGGTGATCCTAGGAGGCACTCAGTTGGCACTATATGGCACTCAGTTGGCACTCACTTGGCACTATCTGGCACTCATCTGGCACTCACTTGGCACTATCTGGCACTCATCTGGCATTCATCTGACACTCATCTGACACTCGTGTGGATCTCATAGGAAACTCCTAGACACTCCTTAAGGTGAATCAATATAGTTTATAAAGATATATATATTATATATATATATATATATTATCTACTATATATATATAATTATATTAGTATATATATCTATAATATAATCATATATATATATATATATATATATATATATATATATATTATATAATATATATATATATATATATTATATATATATATATATATATATATATATATATATATATATATAATATATATATATATATATATATATATATATATATATATATATATATATTGGGAACCATCAAAATGTATTGAACCATCAAATCTGGCCCACCCTCAAAGCTGTGCAGGCGTCAAATCTGACCCCGCAATAAAGCTGCCACCAAAGTTGAACTGCCGGCAAGCTGCCAACAAATCTATGCCACCAACAAAGTTGCCATCAAATCTGAGCCATTCATCAAATTGTGCCGTCAAATCTGAGCCATCCACTAATTCTGATCAATCAATCTGACGCCACCAAACAAATCTAGCAAAAATAAAAATATAGAAGAAAATAATCGGATCAATAATAGATTATATATATATATATATATATATTATATATATATATATATATCTATATATTATTATATATATATATATATATATATATATTATATATATGTATATATATATATATATATATTATATATTATATAATATATATATATATAATATATATCATTATATATTATATATATATATATATATATAATATATATATATATATATTATATTATATATATATATATTATATATATTATATAATATTTTAATATGTTATATATATATATATATAAATATATATATATTATATATATTATATATAATATTATTATATATAATATATATAATATATATTATATATATATATATATATAATATTTATATATATATATATATATATATATAGAATAATCGATCAAAAGATGACAAGGGTGTGTGTGTGTATGTGTGTGTATGTGTGTGTGTGTATGTGTGTGTGGATGTGGGTGTGTGGGGTGTGTGGAAGGTAATAAAATGAACTCGAGTTAATCCCAGGACAGGTAGCTACATGAGCTCGAGTTAATCCCACTTAAACCTTCACATACCTTCATGGAATGACAGTATTGATTCAATAATCGGAACAAATATCGATACCAAACCTTGAAGGTTTGCCAAAACCCATAGGGGGGCCAAACCTAAGGGGGTCTCTACTCCTACTTCTCCTCCTCGAACTATAGTAATTGCTGTGGGATCAAATCAACCTCAGGAAACAGTTATAAGTAATGATACACAAAATAATCGAAATTTTTACCGATATTTGACCTTGTGATATTCCCTTGTTACTACTACTTCCGACGTTTTATTCCTTACTTTGCCACACTCGTCTCTCATTTATCAGAAAAAGCAAAACATCATCCGAAAGATAAATCTCTTCCTTTTACTACAAAAGAAGATGCCTTTATTATAATCAAGAACAAGAATCGACTTCATAAAGCCACAACTCTTTCAATTTCTCTTCCTAATGTTAGTAAAACTTTTGATTTTTAAAACTTTAAGTCTTTAAAAGAAGGGTTAATACCGCATGATTTCAAACTTGCTAATATAATTCACTTTTTCCAAAAAAAAAAAAAAAAAAAAAAAAAAGGAGATCGTAAGCTCCCAAATAACTACAGAACAATTAGCTTAGCTTTTATAGTTTTCAAAATCTCTGAAGCAATTCTAATAGATTAGTTGCACATCTTGACGACCATAGATTGCTCAAGAATTTCCAACACAGTTTTAGTGGAAATAGATCATGTTTAACAAATTTTCCTAGAATTTTTTAATGTGGTTATTAAAGATGTAGATAGCCATAAATATTTGATGTCATTTACTTAGACTTTCAAAAAGCACTTTGATACCGTCCCACCGAAGGTTATTAAAAAAGCATAGAGCTCATGGTATTCGGTTAAAAATTGGCTATTGGATTAATGACAGAGAGGTCAGATTGGGCGAATGTTATTAGTGGTGTATTCAAAAGATCTGTCCTTGGTTAATACTGCTTTATATATATATATATATTATATATATAAATAATATATATTTATTATATATATATATATATATATATATATATATATATATATATATATATATATATATATATATATATATATATATATATATATATATATATATATATATATTTAAATGATATAGATGACAATATTTTAAACAATATTTCAAAATTTGAGGATGACACGGAACTTGGAAATCTCATAAATTCTGAAAAAGATTATCAATTACTTCAAAGAGATTTGAATAAAATTATAAATTGGTCGAAATTCGAATGGCAAATGAAATTTAATGATTATCAATGCAAGGTTCTACATTTTAGGCATAGGAACAACAAATATAATAACATAATAAATGAGTCAGCTTTCAAAGCTGTCAGTGAGGAAAAGGATCTAGGAATGTTAATTAATAAGGATTTAAAGTTTGGTAAATAATGTGCTAAAGCTGTAGAAAAGCTAATAAAGCTCTAGGTTTTATTGCCAGAAACTTCGCATATAGATTTAAAAAAATTATAGTACCTCTCTATAAAACGTTAGTTAGACCTCATCTGGAATACGCAGTACAGTTTTTGAGTCCATACCTCAAAAAAGACATAGAAGAATTTAAAGAATTTAAAGGAGGGAACCAAATTAATACCGGAATTGAGAGGTAAGGTAGCAACGACTTCGTGAGCTAGATACCCATTTTTTAGAGACAATGATATTGAGAGGAAATTAACAGAATGTTTCGAAACACTAAACAAATTTTACAATATCTATTATAGGCAATTCTTTAGATACAATTTCAATGATGTTACGCGAACTAATGGACATAAACTTTCTCATAGGCGATTTCAAACCAATACTGCAAAGAATTTCTTCACTTACAATGCAATTGAGAAGTTAAATAGCCTTTCTTATAAAATAGTGAACAGCGGCAACACCGATTCATGGGGCAATTCTTTAGATGCGATTTTAAGGATGTGACGCGAAATAATGGACATAAACTTTCTCATAACCGATTTCCAACCAATATTGCAAAGAATATCTTCACTTACGATGCAATTGAGAAGTGGAATAGCATATCTTATAAAATAGTGAACAGAGGCAACACCGATTCCCTCAAGAAAAACTAGATATACATCTTAAGGAAATTGGTCTTTGAACTTCAAATTCAAATCAATTTTTACTTTATTAAAACACTAGAATTACTAGTAACTTAGACATAGTAAAACCAACTAGAACTGTTAAAATCATTTAGTAAAAGTTTAAAATACGTCGTAAAAAGAATTCGAGCTCCGATCCTAGAATAGCGTTAATGTCCACTGATTAGAAAGTATTCGTTCTATGACGGTTGGTGATTTCATAGATTAAACTATCACCTTAACTTATAATAAATAGCTTTGATGTTCACCGCTTAGAACGTATCCGTTCTAAGACGGTCATCTATTCGATCACACTGAGTAGGATAAATAATTTACAATTAAGAATGATATTAATAATGATTTTTATAGCATTGATCACAGTATTAATAGTAATATTAACAATAATAATATTAAAAATAATAACTAATGTTCACCGCTTAGAACGCATCCGTTCTAAGACGGTGATCTTATCGATCACACTGAGTGGGCGTAATAATCCAAAAAGAAAATTTCACAAACTTGTAGCAGTAAGATGTTCGCTGTTTAGAAACAGATCTGTTCTCAATGAACAAACTTATATGTCACATTAAATAAGTAAAATAATATACTAATGCTAAAACGTGTAGCAACTATGATGTCAAAATCACATAAACAGATCTGCTTAAGCTAGTGGACATAAAACACAATAAATAAATAAAAATACTTAACAGATTAGCCTTGAGTGGACTGTAAAGTCTTTGCTAGTCGGTGTTCTGTAGTCCTGTAGCTCTTCTTCTCCATTTTCACTATTTTTATTTTTACTTTATTTTTATTTTTATTTTTATTATATTTTATTTTCAAAATATTTTTAATTTCAAAATATTTTATGTTTATATTTATGTTTATATTTATGTTTATATTTATGTTTATTTTCATGTTTATTTTCATGTTTATTTTCATGTTTATTTTCATGTTTATTTTCATATTTATTGCCTTCTCCGGGATTGAACCACCGCATGTTGCGAAATAAGGACAATATACCCGGTGCTTTACCACTGAACCATCCCCCAACCCAAAAAAGTGGGATTCAAGAACAGTATCAAAGCAATCGAGCTCCCTTCACGACAAGGCCCGGAAAAAAAAAAAACAAAATTCCACATAACCAGGTGTCCAGCTTGTCCTTTCCCTCGTTCTTAATATTTATAGATGGTAAATATTGCATTTGATCGCAATTTAAGATGTAAATAAAGAAAGAACATATAATGGGAAGGTAAAGAAATTACTGCCTTCTCCGAGATTGAACCACCGCATGTTGTTAAATGAGGATAATATACCCGGTGCTTTACCACTGGACCATCCCCCAACCCAAAAGGTTAGATTCAAGAATAGTATCAAAGCAAAAGAGCTCCCTTCAAGGCGACATCACCAGGTGTCCAGCCTGTCCTTTCCCTCATTCTTAATATTTGTAGATGGTAAATATTGCATTTGATTGCAATTTAAGATGTAAATAAAGAAAGAACATATAATGGGAACATGCGGTGGTTCAATCCTGGAGAAGGCAGTAATTTATTTACCTTCCCATTATATGTTCTTTCTTTATTTACATCTTAAATTGCGATCAAATGCAATATTTACCATCTATAAATATTAAGAACAAGGGAAAGGACTGGCTGGACACCTGGTGATGTCGCCTTGAAGGGAGCTCGGTTGCTTTGATACTGTTCTTGAATCCAACCTTTTTGGGTAGTGGGATGGTCCAGTGGTAAAGCACCGGGTATATTGTCCTCATTTGCTAACATGCGGTGGTTCAATCCCGGAGAAGGCAGTAATTTCTTTACCTTTCCAATTATATGTTCTTTTATATTATATATATATATATATACTAATATAATATATATATATATATATATATATTATATATATATATATATATATATATTATATCTATTATATTTATTATATTTTAATTTTAATATTATATATATAATATATATATATATATATATATGTGTGTGAAAGTTAGAGCGATTTTTTCTGGTGTTGAGATTAAGAAATACATCTGAAAACAATTCAACAAAAGCCTTTTTCATAGCTAAATCTTTTGATGGGATTTGGCAGTTTTAACCGATCTCTATTTTATTAAATATTTAAAAGTGTATAATTTATCTTATTTAATATTTCAGTTTCGCAGACACCATGATTGTTTGAAAAATAATGCAATCCTTATTGTAAGTAAAATTGAAGGTAGAAAATATTCGTATAATAAGTAATTTTAGTTGTACTAAACAAATGTCCAAAAAAATATATCCATTCCAGAAGAAGGATTCTCACCAAGACATACAGACAGAGTCCAATAAATAATAGTGCTAAAATGACCACATTCCTCGTCAAACTCAAATTTCCCAAAGAGATGAGCACAGACGAAGGTTTTGACTGTTTTGAATTGAGGTACATGTACTATATTCAGCAGAAAATACAAAAAAACAAAGAAAAACATAAGTGACTGGAAATAAAAAAGAAAAGCATTGAATTATTAATGTCTAGCAAAATTTATGTGAAGAAACTGCATCCTTTTGCTAACAAGTCATAAATACTAGCCGCTATGGTACCTATAGAAGAGAGACAAAGCTCCAGCGACAATATGCAAAAATAAAGGATCAAGTGAATTAAAATATAGGACAATTTTTAAGCAATTTGGTCTTTGATTCATTCATATCCAAAAGGTTGATAAAACTGGATGCCCCCATTCCCGAATATGAGTATAAGACTTCGTGCAAGGGCAGATGAGGTAGTTTTATATTTGGAGAAACTTAGAGGAGAAAAATCTCGCAGTCTAAACAACACTCAGCTTTTTGTGGTTGCCCTTAAAGTATAAGCTTATGTAAACCTCAGTATATAAGCCACCCTTCAAAATCCAACCGTACTCTTTGTGGTGAAGGGTGTATTGTTTGGAGAATTACCAGAATGTCTGGTAAAAAGAAAGGCCAGGAAACCTACTCCTCTAACTTTTAATTGGAACTACTTCAGCTGCAAAAATTTTGTATTTCACTTGGAAAAATTTTCGATAATTTAAAAGAAAACATGAATTCTCTTTTCAAAAAATCTAAGAAAAAATATGCTGGGATTAAATAAACTGTTTCAAATTGCGCTGATCTAACATTTTCCAGAAAGGGATTAGATAGTGATTAGAAGTGTTGAAGGAGTGCTCCTGTGACGAAGGAGAATAGGATTTTTCAACGAAAGAATCCTAAACGCCCAAAACATTATTTGACTTTAGTAATATTGGAAACAAGAAGTGATGACAGATATGGCCATATAAAATCTGATAATCATCATGTACCCAATAACCCAAATGTCGATAAATTATAGAAAATTTAAAGAAAAAGTTAATAAAATAACTAGTTACGTTTTTTGAAGCTTATAAGGAATAAATAAATGATATATGAAACATAACTGAAGTTAGGGATATCTTTCTCACATCTCCAATTGAGGTAGAAGTAATAAAGGCCTTTAGAAATATAGAATGTATGTTATACTTTCCATAGGTGTAGCCTCGTCTTACTCGGACGTAATTGGACCCCCTTTGAATAGGGCTTTCCCAGTGAACGATGGTGTTAACTGTAAAAAAAAAAAAAAAAAAAAAAAGGCGCCGACATGTGGTTTCCAAGACATTTTTTTTACATTAATTGTACCTAAGGGTGTTTGAGTTGAAAGAAGAGATAAATGGGAGAACA
>JABUQX010066023.1:0-7500 GCA_015478945.1 Trachelipus rathkii | reverse complement strand
AGCTATAAAAGGAATCGAGGAGTGTGCGGATCCCTCGAAATGTACCACCAGCGGAGCCTCTCAATCTGAACTGAGTAGACTTCAAGTCAACACCTCTTACCCATAACCTTCAGAATCTCTTAGGTACCACATTTGTAAAAAGTAGTAGTTTTCTCACGCTGGGAAGTGAGAATAATAGGTGTGATTGCTGTATAACATTCACACACACGACTCCTAGTTACAGTCAGATAGACATTATCCCAGTGTACCTGCGAGGAAGGACTCGTAGTTAGAGATCACTCTCTCGAAAGCACGAGTATAGAAGTATCAACCACCGCATATGAGTATCATCTTTTTATCAAAGAGTGTGCCCGACTACTGCAGTGAGTCGGAGCAGCTATAGAATACATAAATACAACCTCTATTCTGCGTCACTACCTTGCGTGTGATATCGAATCTACACATTCATCGATTAAATATCTGAAAAAAACAATATCACCGGCCATAAAGATATCTCCATGCGTGTACACAGTGATTACACTCTGAAGAACGTATTAAGCTCACACAAACATATCTCAGAATATATAATTACAGAATATTACTGATACACCTATAATAATCTTTTGTTGAATATCTCACTAACAGCGACACCAAGATCTACAAATCTATCGTATCATATGAGAGCTTCACGTCAATTTCAGAACTCTACACAATTCCTCGAGCCTGATTGAAATGTAATGAGTATCCTTGTATAGAGTCGCAGATCAAATTAACGACGCCCATTTGATAGGTCTTCAACCGAGACGTGGAATACTACAGCTATGTCTGAGGTATTAACATACGATAGACCAGGATGACCGTCGAACGAAATGATCACGATCTCATCAACTGTCTTATATCGTGGATTCTTATAAAAACGGTTTATCGCTAGGAGAAGTGTATAAAGAGAGTAATGAAGTAGTTATGTCCTCTCCACACGACCTGCACGAACTCGCTTAAATACTACAGTGATACCATGGAGATAAGGAAAGGACTCTGTGAGTAGTGAGTACATCTCTAACTGAGTAAAGCAGTTAAGTCAAGTTTCAGAGCCTCAAATCTAGTGATAATAACGAGTACTATGCCTTATTGCTGAAGTCGATTAGAATATGACTATATCCCTTGTCTGCCTGAATTCCCTCGAGTGAGACCTATCCATCTCTCAAGGCCTGAGATGGGACGAAAAGTCAACTTTCCTTCTACAAATTGCCGATATACCAAGATACTGAACGCCAGACAAAAGTCGAGACACGTTATGGAGTGTAGCGTGTCCTGACTACGCTGCGACCACGAGTAGGAAATTTTAGTATGTAAATATTCTCTAATTGAATAACTTATCTTTATATTTTTTCCTATATTACATATATCTATCACTCGGAGACTGAGAACAAGATAATATATATTTATTAATCCAGGAATAATCTAACTGCAAGGATCATATGCTCTCGAGCCTGATCGCGTCTACCGGAACAGTATACTAAGGACTACCTGACTCAACCTGGAATAGATAGAGGTGAATGTATAATAATAATATACCATGAGTTAATTTTTTTATTATCCATGAGAGTAATAATCAAATAGAGATAGACAGAGTAAAGCATTACTCTATACGAGACGATCCTCGAGATGACTATTCAGATTTGTAACACAACCAAGTGTAACCATCGGTAATCAACAAGGTAAGGATGTGGTCTCCATTTAGAGTCTCATGTCCTTGTTCTACCTAATCCCACTTAGAAGACAGATCATGTGGACTCGAGCAGAAGTATAAATAAGACTGTGTATCCCTTGCAGCATTTTACCACCGTGTAGCGTGAGTAAATGACACCCTAGCACAGCGCACACAGATAACACTGAGATACTTGCTAACACACCGATACGTGACTCTATTCCTCTGACCTTCTACTCCTCTCATCAACTACAATAAATGGAAAACAATTCCGTTTGTTAGTTACGTTCAGAGAGGATTAGTGACTCAGCTGCGGTAACGGTCGGTGATCACTGCCTCTCTCGAGGCTCGCTATACGCCTCCAGCGAGTGAAGGCAAAGATGGATATCAACATTTTTCTTATTTTTATTTTATCATAGTCATCCATAGACTCTATGTGTTGCAGTTTATATCGATATGTAACTCTGACCTGGGTTTAGGCAATCCACCTGGTCCAGGTCACTGTCACATCACCCTCAAGCAACTCACAGTTGCCTGCCTCTTGATTACCGAATCAAAAAATACATGTATAACCCCCCCGTGAGCCGGCCGCGCTTCGCGCGGCAGCCAGGAGGAGCTTTACTTCAGTTTGATTCGAAAAATCACTTCAGCCCGGCAGACCTTTGGACTTAGAAAAAAAAAAAAGACAAAAAATTTCTTCAAAACTCCACAGGCAGCAGCAGACACTAAGGTCTGCTTGCTGCCTGCTTCGTAGTGAAGCAATTTTGAGTCCTTCCTTTCCCCGGCTCTCGTGTAGACTCTGGATTCGGACAAAAAGTTTATCTTTACTCCACAGGCAGCAGACCTAAACTACAATTGGGGTCGGCTGCTACCTGCTTCGTAGAGATGCTACTCAGAGTCCTTCCTCCAGGTCACTGGAAATCTCGCGCAGCGAAAACTCCTCTCCTTTCCTCCCAGCGAAACCCTTTTGCCTACGACAGTGAGAGAAGCAAGTCATGTCGAAGGTAGCCGGGCTCGAGGGATTCCAGACTCTCGTCCCCTTGAAGCGTTAAAGCGGAATATTCGCCTTACCAGGAACAGGCATCCCGCCGGGACTTCGAGTCGAAAGAGGAGCTTTCTCATGCAACCAATCCTCCTCAGCGAATATGTGCCTATCTGAAGTATAGCGAGAGCACTCTACACCGAAGATCGTGTATTTATTCATGCTAAGTGCATCCTCAGACTATCTGACCGTTTTATCTCAAGTGCAGCTATGACCGATATAGTCTTTCACTAATATGGGTCTTAGGATAAGACGATAGATTATCTTTCTGATATATCGAACCCTATAAACCACGACCGTACCAGGTACCATAAAAAGTTATGTCTCCTCATTTGTTAACTTCCACATATGCTTCAGTCTCGCATGACCTAAACCTACAATTAGTGGCCTCGTCAGCTGTGTATACTGAGCTGATCTCGTTAGATAAGCTGCTAAAGTCAAGTATCCTTCTCCTCCAAGTCCAAGATGAGTGACAAATCGATACCCCTGCTCGTCTGGCCGAAGCCATCATCCGATCCAAACTCTTCTCACCTCTCAAGCGGGTCTCCAACCAGATATGCTTATAGACCTATGAGTGATCCGCAGGTGTTGAGCGAGGACGAGACCTTCGTTGATCCTCGTGTATAAGCGAAATGGCAGGATGGAGGAATTCGTGCCGTCCTCTCGCAGTGGTAGGAGGACAATTTCCAGTGAAGATTCTCGACTCCGTCATTCGTCTCTACAAGCGGAATGTGTAAGCGTGAATGTCTTCTCCATACATACGTTAAGGGGCAATACATCTAGCCGAGAGATGATTGTTGCGGAGGTTCATGTAAGTTCTAAGACGAAGACTTTCCTGAGTGCCGATCTATGTGCTGGATGTTTATGGTTGCCTTCTGCGGTATATCTTCGCGAGATATAATCTAATCTATCCGCTATACTAGTCCGTTGACGTTTGGTATTAGGAGCAGTCTCATTCACGTTGGACAATTTTATGCATAAGTTCTTTAAAATATCGTGGTAGTATGCCGCTATGAGTAGAGCTCTCACTAAGAAAGACTTACTTGCTTTTATTCTTAGGTAGGGCTCTGTCTGGAGGGGTGCTAATTGTTTGGTAGATTATTGAGGGGTGTACATTTATCTTGTCACGTATATCCGTCGTGCCATTGCCAATATTAATGAGACCTAATAATCTCAACTCAGCGTCGACGAGGCGAACTCGCACTTCGTCGGTCTGATAGTGAATCCCTCCTCCTGGAGTCTTCGTGGTAGTAGAACAGTCCGAATCGGGTATACGTTATGCTCGCGGCCAGGTCTGGGAAGGATGGACGATGATATCATCGATATGAATAGAAGAGATACTGTACATGCTGTGTGTGAATTCCATTCCATATATGAGTTGCTATACTGCGCATTACGATTGCTCACAAGTCTTAGCGCACCGGCGATTTATACCATAGGCTGCCGTCCGGTGGAGATGTAGCTTGAAGGTAATGAAAAAGATGTGCCGATCTTCGGTTGAAAAACCGGGTTTGTATGGGCAGACCTCGGGCTGTTATTGTTGAGGTTTGCCAATAGCCCTGTGGCTAGGTCAAGAAGTTTAGTAAAAGACTGTATGCCTTGGCAAACTGGTGAAGTAAAAGTCTGAGTGGGTCTGTGGTCATAGGCTCAGGAGTCGAAGACCGGGACTAGATTTTTCACATATTTTTTTTTTCCCCTAATTTTAAGGCCCTATAATTGGAGCATACCCTTTTACTCCCGTCCTTTTTCTGGACGACGACGACCACTGGCGCTGAGTATGGCGACGTGGAAGGAACAATGATACCCATCCGATCATTTTATCTGTCTCCTTCTTTAGTTCCGTCCGTGTCGTGAAAGGTAACTTATATGGCTTCAGTCTGATGGGGTGATCATGCGTATGAGTCAATTGCATGATAGAATAATCTTCGCGGTGCCAGGGCACGTCTGTAAATTTACTTCATGCTTTGTCTAGATATTCATTACATAACTCTCTATCCTTCTTTGAGGATACTGTTATGTCTATATGCCTACCTTACTCTCGATCTTTATGTCGGACAAACCTCTCTTTCTTACCATCGTAGGTAATCCATATCCACTTAAAGTGATGTTTCTCTTCGTTTTCGGTATCTAAGATCACCCCCACAGCACCTATATTCCCTCGATGTTTGGTCCATTCTCTTCTTCTTCTTCTTCACTCTCCTCTCTCACAATATATTTCTTTAGCAGATTTGATGTTTGATAAGGTTTTAATCCATCCACCAACTTGGATCTTTAGTTTGAGTCTTTACCATACAATCTCCACCACTGTGTATTGGCCCGCCCCATTTTTTTTTTTTTTTTTTTCTCATCAAAATCTTATTGTTAGAAGTCGGTAGGAGAAACGAGAGCTAAGTCTCCTACTTTCAGCTTTCTGGTCTTCGCGCTTTTGTCGTAATATCTCTTTTGTGAAATTTGGGCTTTAGCTAAGTTTTCTCTAGCCAACTTTAGAGTTTCATTTAGCCTCTCTTGCAAGTCAAAAACATACCTGTATGTTGACCTTGCCTCTTCAGGATTGATATCTCCTGCCCAAATTTCATGTAAAATCTGCATTGGACCTCGCACAGTCCTTCCGTACAGGAGCTCGAATGGGGAGAATCCTGTGGAATCCTGTGGAGCCTCCCTATATGCAAACAATAATGGCTCTAAGAACTTGTGCCATTTCCTCACTTGCTCACTGCACATCCTTCTGAGCATTCGTTTCAGGGTACCGTTGAATTTTTCTGTGAGGCCTTGACTCATTGGGTGGTATATACTGGAAAACTTCTGCTTAATGTTAAGCATCTTCGTCACATCCCTCATTAAATCAGATGTAAACTGACGACCATTGTCACTGAGTATTTCCTTTGGCACCCCCAACCTCATGAAAATAGATACCAAGCTTTCTGTAACCTTCTGTGCAGTTATGCTCTTAAGAGGTACAGCTTCAGGATAGCGCGTGGCAGCATCCACAAGCGTTAGGACTTACTGATGCCCTTCTGAAGACGGTGTGTGAGATCGGTCCGATCAGCGCTATAATTACTTTTGGAACTGATGTTCTCCTCACCATATGGGCATGGGGACACAGAGGTTTTTCTTTACTGAGCTTTCGGGCAACGTCCTCTGACATAGTCACAATGGTGTACAGTACAATGTTTTTGTTACAGCCATTGATATGATGCTTTGCCAAGACAGATATCTATGGCTGAGGGAGTAATTGTACCCATTGTCATTCTTTTACTTCTCACTGATGGACCACCCGAAGACATTGCTATACTCTTGTGCCACCTTCATAACTCTACTCCTATACTCTTTTGGTACAACCAAAGTAAATCTCTCCTGCTGGTTTTCCATAACTCTCTTAAATAACACCCCATTCTTTACTACATACTTGTTCTCACCTCTTTCTACTGACCTCCATATCCTCTGCAGAGTAATATCGTCTTTTTGCTTACTTTTAAAAGTCTCCCGATCACTAATAAGTTCCTGTATATCTTCACCATGAGCTATCTCTCCTTCACCCACAGCTACTACATTCTTCTCTCTGGAACTTTGTGTGTGAGCGGCTACATCACCTCTCAGTGACTCACCATCTTCGTTAGTACGATCTGTTTCGTCAGACCAATATGTACTTTCTTCAATCGATGTCACCTGGACATCCGGTAACTCCTGTACCTTCTTCAACGTTTTTCAGTGGTTTTGTAAGGACATTAATTACTTCTTTTCCTGTAACCTCTTCACCCTTAAATGAACATTGGGACCCTATCATCACATTCAGTGATGGCTCCGCGGTTGGTTCGACATCTCTTTTATTGACGTCCAAAGATCGTGGTACTGACGGTTTCCCTCTGTAAAATTCTTCCACCTCCAAACTCGCCATTCCAAAACTATGATTTGCTTGAATAGAATGTCTTACTGGTAGATGCATTCGTGTGCGTCGGGAGGCGTGTGTACGCGATGGTATAATAGTGACAAACTTCTATGGGTATGCTCGGAGATTCTAACATGATGGACTGAGGACCTTCGAGCGACGACAGGATCGGTCCCGATGCGAGGGTTAGCTGACTCGATGAGGAATGCACCTTTGACTTCCAATGACTAAATCATAGACGACCTCCGGCAGCACTGCCGCGGTCGTTCTACCCACATAGTAAGAAGGGTTGGTATCCACATCTATGTTCGGCGAGAGGAGCTTCTATCACCGCCTGATGTCCGCCGCAATCTTATCTTCATGTTTGTCCCAAGCAAACAGCCTCTTAAGGCTACGGAATTTCTCTTGCACCAACTACTACATTACAACCAGTATCTCGGAGAGTTTTGACTTGATAGCCATTCACCGTCCCATAAGTTACAGGTAGGTGTGACAACTTGTCATTTTCCACCTTCTCTACTTCATTCAGGAGATTCGGCTCTTCACCTGAACCATTCAGGACTTTATTGCCGCTTTCAGAAACTCCGGATGCTCCCGTGCTCTTTACTTCTTCCTTCTGTTTGCCTGAACTACTTTGTCCTCTACCACTACTGTTGAATTATGGAGGGGCTTACAGTTCTCTGCGAGATCCCTCTCCTCTGACATTTGTAGCACGTGACCACAGCCCTAGGCTCACTGCTACTGCGACGATGATCTGTCCTGTCACCGCTCCCGACCCTACTAATCTTACCTTCTTTGTTTGTTGCCCTTGATGTATGTTGGTCACTACTTTTATGATTACTATTCGCTAGAGTAACCACTGCTCTCGATCTATCTCTCTCTTTT
>JABUQX010066022.1:27500-34651 GCA_015478945.1 Trachelipus rathkii | reverse complement strand
TATCAATACTTCGAACGAGTTAGAATTAAATTTTTAAATAGTGCGAAGTTTTAAAAACAATTAAAACGTGTACTTTTTATTTTAGTTTTAAATAAACTGAAATAATCGAAATGTAAGCTTTTATTATTAATTAATTATTATTATATTATCTATTATTATTATTATATTATATTATTATTATTATTAAACTTTAATATGAATTTGATTTTTTTTTGTTCTTTTTTTTTATTATTGCATTTATTTCAATTATTATTATCTTATCGTTAAATATTTCTTATTAGTATGAAAATTCTTTACCCCAAGACGAGGGGGATGATATAGAGGGGGGGGGGGCCGAAGGCCCCACCCCGGATGAAAAAATAAAAAAATATTAAAAATATCAAATATTAATTTTATTATTATTATGTATATATATATAAAGAAACACGTCCATAACATTTTTTAAAGCTTACAATTTTTACATTTATTGGTTAAGTAAAAAAAATCGTCCCGAATATGTTTAATCGTAGAAGAAATGTGAAATGACTGATATAATAATATATATATATATATATATATATATTATTATATATTATATATATATATTATAGTATATATTATATATATAATATATAATAATATATATATATATATTATTATATATATTATTATGGACAATTAATCGTCATCGTCATCGGCAAAAAATTCATCATATTTTTTTTAAATCGTCATCGTCGATCGGCAAAATTCGCCGATTATTTTGCCGATTAATTCAAAAAATATTAAGAATTTTTGATAATATTAACAACCAATAATAATAATTAATAATAATAATAATTTAATAATAATAATAATAATTAATAATAATAATAATACATAATAATAATAATAATAATAAATAAAATAATAATAATAATAAAATAATAATAATAATAAAATAATAATATTAATAATAATATAATAATAATAATAAATAATAATAATAATAATAATAATAATAATAAATAATAATAATTTTATAATATATATATATATATATATTATATAATATATAATATAATATTATATATATAATATATATATATATATATATATATATATATATATAATATATATAATAGATATATATATATATATATATAATATATTATATTAATATATTATATATATAATACCCATTTGCATTATTGGTATGTATTGGACAATCCAGTGCCTAATGGTTCGCCTTTCTGTTATGCGTTCTATCCAAACTCATCCTCCAGACAACATATCATATACACATACTTATATCCACACCCCTCTTCCAGACAAAATCTTACAGACATCCCTATCCCTTATATCCAATACGTGTTGGGAGAAAAAATTGGCCCCATCGTATGTTCCTGCGGTGTCGTAAGAAGGGCTACTAAGGGACGGTTGGTAGCTAGGTTGGCTGCCTACTACCACTTATCTTTTGACAGGAATGCTAATGCATGCCTCGGATAAGGTCGTGATCGCCAGTAAACGCCCTTCTATTCCTCGGTGAAATGTATGAATCGTTATCTGTATATGAAATGGTCAGAGAATAAATGTTGAGGATGATTGAAGAGAGAAGTGATGGATGGTATTTAGGGAAATTGCAAATTGATTTTGCTCGCTGTGACTGAAACAAAGATGAAAGGAACGGTGAAAATGAGGGTGTTTGTGGATGTGGTGTTTGAAATGTGTTTTGTGTTGCTGTGGAAAAGGAATGAGAAGGGGAAAGAAGGATTTGCAATTCTGACGAGTGACTTGTGGTAGAGATCTATGGTAGATTTTGTGTGTGTGAGTACTAGAGTTCTAATGGTTAAATTTTAAGTTTGAAAAGGTCAAAATTTGTGTGGTTGCTACATATGATCCATCTGAGGGTAATGTTGGAAAGAGTACGATTTTCTGGGGTAATCTGAATGATGATGTTTTGGATGGGGGGAATATGAGATTCAGTTCATTTGCCACAATCTACCATTTCAAGGAATTTTTTTTTTACAGTGTCACCACCACTCACGGGCAGAGCCCTATTCAAGGAGGGGGTGTATTACTCTCAAAAGTTCACTCTCTAGCGCAAATTACGCATATGAGCACAGACGAAGGCCTTTAAAATGAGGAGATTAAATTCAGTAGGAAATACAGGAAGATGGAAGAGAATTCCACAAAAACAGAGGTGGTGGGAAAGAATGAAGCACCACAGCAAACTAGGCCTGGAGTTACCAATGTCAACACAATACTCGTGCGCAGATACAGAACCTATTGTGCTACGAAGGCGTCGTAAAAGTGGTGGTACGCGAGTGATAAGTTACCTCGAACACCTTGCCGCTGCGGTAACTATAGGATAGAGATAAAGCAACAACAACATCGCCTCGCAAAGATAGAGGGTCAAGTGAATGGAAAGTTACAGAACTTGTTTAATAAGCACTTTTTGCCGCTGACTCGAACCTATCAAAAGCCGGGTGAAAACCAGAGCCCCCCCCCCCAGATATGAGAGCAGTACTCCAAACAAGGGTGGATGAACCTTTGTATAGCGGAGCAACTGAGAAAAGGAGGAAAGTCTCACAGGTTTCTAACAGAACTTCCAGTTCTTGAGGCCGCAAAATAGCAAACCGTTGTGATGTGAAGGTTTTAACCAAGACATATTTTTGTTCATGTTAAGGCCAAGGATTTTATATTGTCAACAGGAGAGACGACAGAACCGTCGGGAAAGAGACAGGGAAAGTATAGAAGGTATTTGCGTGAAGCGAGATTTGTAAAAGTTGGATGTTTTTTTAAAAGAATTGAATTTCTATCCATCAGCGAGAATAAATCGGAAAGATTAAGACAAGAGCAATTCCAGAAGTAAAAAGTGGAGTAGAATTGATATGATGTTAAAGAATGAAGGTCGAGGTCATCGAATTACGAGTGGATAGAGTAAGAGGTTGCAGTGAGAAGATCATTAATGAAAAGTAGGCAATAAAGTAGGAGATATGACAAGAAAACCCTGAGGAACACCCACTATGACAGAAAAGAAGAAAGGAAGGTCGCCCATCAAATCAAACAGCCGATATTGAGCGCGATTTGAAAGAAAGCTAGATAAAAGTAAGCAAAGAGAAGGAGGAAACCCAAAGGAGGGGAGCTTGGAGAGCAGTGACGCGTGCCATACTCGGTCAAATGCTTTGTATATGTCAAGCGCCACCACCCAAGTCTCCCCGTAGTTCTTAAGAGCGAAAAAAACCATAAATCTGTTAGATAGGAATGTATATCGCCAGTAGACTTCGTGCAACGAGAGCCGTACTGGCGATCGGAGTGAGTTTCCAGATGATCTAAGAAGTGAGTTGAGAAGGGTTTCAAAGATCTTAGATAGAATACAATTGATAGCTACAGGGCGATAGTTGAAGGATCAGAGCGGCTTCCCTTTTCGGAATAGGTTGGACATGTGAGAGCTTTCAACACTGAGGGAGGGAAAGTGCTAGTATTGAGACATAGAGAATATAGTTGAGCGAGAGGCCGAAGAGATTAGCCTTTTCAGTTGGAGAATTAGCAACACAATGATTCAGATCGAATAAGAGGAGGAAAGGCAGATTTTACAGAAGTTGGCTGGATATGAAAGATTTGTTCAAGAGAACCAAGGAGCGTTAGCGCACTTTCTTTGATGAAAGCCCAAGCTTTGCTCGTCGAAGATATCCCTGCAACTATTTCAGCTGAATGAAAATAGCGAGAGTGATAGGAGAACGAGAATTTTTCCACACCCGACAGGCACTGTCTCTAGCTTGAATGGCCAGAGAATAAGCACGATCGAACCATGGATTATGAGGAAAGAAAGATTTAGTTTTAGAAGGAATGAATGAGGAAAGAAAAATTTAGCTGAAAAAGAATGAACCTGCTCATCCATTCAACGATTACAGCTCCCTCCTAATCTTTTAAATCTTTATACATCCATCATTATTCTTTATAGAGGTAGCCAATTTTCTATCATCTGCAAACTTGGAAACCTTACATTTAAGTCCCTGGTCTAAATCATTTATATATATGTGAGGAACAGCCACTTGACCTAAGAAATCGTTACGGACCACAAACATGTCTCCTCATTTATATTAATAAATACTTTCATTTTCATTGATTAACTATTATTATATTATTAATTATTATTATTATTATTATTATTATATTATTATTAATTATTATTATATTATTTTTATTATTATTGTTATATTATTATTATTATTATTATTATTATTATTATTATTATTATTATTATTATATTATTAATATTATATTATTATTATTATTATTTTATTATTATTATTATTATTATTATTTATTATTATTATTATTATTATTATTATTTTATTATTATTATTATTATTATTGAGACTTAAGGAATCAAAAATTTTGATCGCTAAAATAATTTCGGGAGGTTGAACCCCCTGACCCTCCTGTCTACAGCCTTATATATATATATATATATATATATATATATATATATTAGAGAGAGAGAGAGATATATATATATATATATATATATATATATATATATATATTATATATATATATATATATATATATATATATATATATATATATATATATATATATATATATATATATATATATATATAGAGAGAGAGAGAGAGAGAGAAATTTTTAAAATAGTTTTTTTCAATTAATCGTCATCGTCATCGTCATCGTCATCGTCATCGGCAAAATTTGCTCTAATCGTCATCGTCATCGTCATCGGCAAAAAATTCATAATCGTCCCATCACTAATATATATATATATATATATATATATATATTATCAGTATTTATGTATATTGATATATATATATATATATATATATATTATAGAATATATATATATAGATATATATATATATATATTATAATATATATGGCACATGTGAAATTTAATCCCGACTCGTTTTCATTGCGTTTTTTTTTTATATGAAAAAAGTTACAAATACCGTATTAATGGTGTGAAGTTCATTAAATCTTTAGTTCTGTACAGTTTTAATTTTGGTAAGAATTGTATGCATTTTATTAATTCTTTATATATATATAGATATTTTCATATTATATATATAATATATATATATTATATATAATATATAATATATATATATATATATATATATATATATATATATATATATAAATATATATATATATATATATATATATAGCTACCGAGACTGGATACGTAGCATTAAGCATCGACTCGCATCAGTTCGAGGCTTTCATGGATTTCTTACTAAAAGTCTTGGGCAGAAATAGACCTTCTTATTGGGTGGACAGGGCTGGTCAAAATATTCAGAAGGGAGCAGATTGATTTAGGTGAGGACCTTAAATTAGCAATTGACTGCTTGGAAGTGAACTAACACCAGTACTCCTCTCACCAAGGAACATCTTTCACTTTCAGCATGGGCAGAATCTTGTTGAATTTTTCATTAAAATATAAATACAACTCTCCTAGTTCTGCGGCTGTTAGAGCGAATATTAGTATTTGTGGGATATTTTGAGGGTAAAGAGGTCAGTCTTAACTGCTTTTAATTTTGAGCACCTAATCTTTTTGAAAGGTAATATGGATCTCTTGTCCTTTGAAAACGAACATTGAGGAGGAATGGAAAATCTTGAGATTTTGTAAATATTAATTCAATTTTTCTATAATTTATAAATAAATTTTTTGTAAGGATATATACTATTTAGGATTTATATTGAAATCTTTTGTGAAGTCGCACATTATTAGCGGAAGACGTGCGGACGTGGACTTGCGATAGCGGAGGTTTGATGGTCTGAATAAGTGCGGAGGAGCGCTAGCGGACTACGTTTTCTCGAGGTGCGGAGGTGCGCTAGCGGACTACCCCTAAATGAGCGGGGTGCCCACCTCTGATATATATATATTACACAACATTTTTTCTATTAAAAGGAACGTTACTTTTAAAATAAAGGACTTCACCTTTAATAAAATAAATTAACATTTCATTCATTTTCTTTACCTAAGTACATTCATATAAACCAAAAAAGTTGAAATTTATAGAAGTTTTTTTTTACCCTAATCATGAAAAATTTAAACAAGATTGTAAATACTTAACCTAAAATTTTATGACTCCGAAAAACGCGAGCCATTAAATTCACATGGAACCATAAATATATATATATATAATATATATATATATATATATATATATATATATAGATATTATATATAGATATATTATATATATATATTTAATATATATATATATATATTATATATAATTATATATAGGTTCTATGTGAACATGACAAAACATATAATAACCTGAACTTAGAGGGCAGTAAACCGAAACCTATACGTATAGGATCGACGATGCATTAAAACTCAACCTAAAACTATGTGGATTTAAACGATGCGCAGTAAATTCGACCTAACATTATATGGAATATATTTCCGTAACAGATTTTCTCTCGTTTCGGATAAGAGTTTTTGCACTGCAGAAAATATCCCGAGACGTCGCTCTGTCCCGTACATGCGTAAAAAAGGTTTCTATTTTTATTAAATAATTATTTTTGTTGAAAAAAAAAAAAAAATTCATTACAAACAAAATTAAATATATAATCTATATATTATATTTTTTAAATATCATAATATATATATATATATATATATATATATATATATATATATATATATATATAATATATATATATATATATATATATATATAATATATATATATTATATATATTATATATATATATATATATAGGGTTCATGTGAATTGAATATCCCGCGTTTTTCTTAGTCATAAAATTTTAGGTAAAGTATTTACAATTTTGTTTAAATTTTTCATGATTAGGTTAAAATTAAATTAGGTTAAAAAAAGAATGAAAAGTCAATTTATTTTATTAATGATGAAGCCATTATTTTCAAAAATTTAATGTCTTTTAAAAGAAACTATGTTGTGTATATATATAATATATATATATATATATATATATATATATATATATATATATATATATATATAATATATATATAATATATATATATTATTATATATATAATATATAAATATATAGAGAGAGAGAGAGAGAGAGAGAGAGAAGAGAGAGAGAGAGAAAGGAGAGAGAGAGAGAGAGAAAGAAGAGAGAGAAAGAGAGAGAGGGAGTGAGAGAGAGAAGAGAGAGAGAGAGAGAGAGAG
>JABUQX010066022.1:12500-15000 GCA_015478945.1 Trachelipus rathkii | reverse complement strand
AGGTTACGTTTTGTATGTAAAGTTAGTTACTTTACCAGGTGTTAAGGGTGGAACTTTGTTAATGTTAACAGTTTGTATGCGTAAGCTGTGTTAGGTTTGTCGTTGTACATTATTTTCTTAGATTCATATGATGCTATGTTAGCTTTATAATGTGAAACATTGTATATGTTAGCAATATTTCGTGGTTAGTATTATTAAAAGAACCGTTTTTGTGCTTATGTTTATCCGAAATGATACTCGAATGCTACGTTAATATTATTATGTTAATGTAAAATTAACATTGATATGTTAGAGAGATGTTGAAAAGTGTTGAATAGGTACGTTTTGCTATGTAAAAGTTAGTTACTTTAGCGGTGTTAAGTGTGGGAACTTTGTTAATGTTAACAGTTTATTAGTGCGTAAGCTGTGTTAGGTTTGTCGTTGTACATTATTTTCTTAGTTCATATGATGCTATGTTAACTTTATTAATGTGAAACATTGTTATGTTAGCATATATTAGCTGGTTAGTATATAAAGAACTCGTTTTTGTGCTATGTTTATCCGAAATGGTACTCGAAATGCTACGTAATTCGATAGTGTTAATGTAAAATTAACATGATATGTTAGAGATATGTTTTAGAAAAAGTGTGAATAGTTACGTTTTGTATGTTAAAGTTAGTTACTTTACTGGGTGTTAAGTGTGGAAACTTTGTTAATGCTAACAGTTTATTAGTGCGTAAGCTGTGTTTAGGTTTGTCGTTGTATATTATTTTCTTAGTTCATATTATGGCTATGTTAGCTTTATTAATGCTGAAAACCTTGTTATGTTAGCATATTTTCGCTGGTTAGTATATAAAAAAGAACTTATTTTTGTGTAATGTTTATCCGAAATGATACTCCGAAATGTTACGTATTACGATGTTAATGTAAAAATTAACATTGATATGTTAGAGATAAGTTTGAAAAAGTGTGAATAGGTTACGTTTTGTATGAAGTGTTATTTACGGATGTTAAGTGTGGAACTTTTGTTAATGCTAACAGTTTTATTAGGTGCGTAAGCTGTGTAGGTTTGTCGTTGTATTATTATTTTCTTAGTTCATTATGATGCTTGTTAGCTTTATTAATGTGAAAACATTGTTTTGTTAGCATATATTCGTTGGTTAGTATATAAAGAACTCGTTTTTGTGCTATGTTATCGAAACTAGATACTCGGAAATGCTACGTAAATCGAAGTTGTTAATGTAAAATAACCTTGATATGTTAGAGATATGTTTGAAAAAGTGTGAATAGGTTACGTTTTGTACGCTGTGTTAGGTACTTTACTGTGATCAGTAAGTTAGTACGAAGATTGCCAGGTTAATGTATTAAGTAAAGTGTCTATAATTATTGTGAGTGTGTGTGTGTGTATGTGTGTGTGTGTGTGTGTGTGTGTGTGTGTGTGTGTGTGTGTGTGTGTGTTGTTGTTGTGTGTGTGTGGTGTGTGTGTGTGTGGGTGTGTGTGTGTGCTTGTGTGTGTGTGTGTGTTTGTGTGTGACCTGTGTGTGTTGTGTGTGTGTGTGCTGTGTTGTGTGTGTGGTGTGTGTTGGCTGTTGTGTGCTGTGGTGTGGTGTGTGTGTGTGGTGTTGATGTGCTGTGTGTGTGTGTGTGTGTGTGTGTGTGTGTGTGTGTGTGTGTGTGTGTGTGTGTGTGTGTGGGTGTTGTGTGTGTGTGTGGTGTGTGTGTGTGTGTGTGTGTTGTGTGTGTGTGTGTTGTGTGTGTGTGTGTTGTGTGGTGTGTGTGTGATGGTGTGTGTGTGTGTGTGTGTGTGTGTGTGTGTGTGTGTGTGTGTGGTATGTTAGGTTTGTTATGTTCATAAACATATATAGTTGATATAATAATAATAATAATAATAATAATAATAATAATAATAATAATAATAATAATAATAATAATAATAATAATAATAATAATAATAATAATAAAACTACTGTTTAAGATAAAAACAGATGTTAAGTAAGGACAAAGGTAATAAATCTCGCCACCCTTCTCATGTGTCAAAAGATATTAAGATTAATGAGTCATTCCTCGAATTTCATTGGCTGTTCGTGATGGCTTAGCAAATGCAGTTCTCTGATTGGCTATCCCTTGAGCCGTAACAAGATACGTAATTGTATAGGTGTCGGGTTAGAGAAGCAAAATTTACCAACCAATGTTTCTAGTTGTGAAACCTGCATGCAAAGCGATCCCACGCGGTTATTGTGTTTGTGAGATCAATGTGGAATAATAATATAATAATAAAATAATAATAATAATAAATAATAATAATAATAATAATAATAATAATAATAATAATAATAATAATAATAATAATAATAATATAATAATATTTTGAGCGGTTGTGTATAGTAAAATTGAGGTTGCTATGCTGACTTCTGTTGGTAAGTTGAAACTTTTAATTTTAGTTACATTGTTAATGAATGCTGATGTCAGTTAGGTTAGGATGAGATATATTTTTGTTAGTTTTCAATTTTATAATGTTAAT
>JABUQX010066022.1:0-7500 GCA_015478945.1 Trachelipus rathkii | reverse complement strand
GAGGAGCAGTGGCTCGCCCGCCTTTTTATAAAGGAGCAAAGCGAGTATACTTAGTATATTTTTATTAGTTAGTAGCTTATACGAGACTAGGAATTTTCCTCTAATATATTTATTTTATTAATACTTATTGAGCTTGGAATATCATTATTTATTACAGTAGCGTAATAATGTACTCTATATATATAAATATAGTATATATTTATATTGTACCGTAATTAGTTAATAGTTATACTATACGATGTTATAGGATTATATATACTACATATTTATATATATAATATTTTATATACTATTATTATATATCGTATATATATCCTCTTGCTGAATAGTACTTATATTTCTATTTTATAATATAATATTTATATATATATATTACTTTATCTTATATTGCGAAGAAAGGTTTTCATCTCTTCGTCTTTCAAAGTCTACCGTAGGCATCGGGCTACATCCACAATGCATATTATATTAAATGTATGTATATGTATATATATCTATTTTTAGTAATTCTATAGGTATAAGGTATTATTATATTGTATTATAATATATATATATATAAATGTTTATATTATTATATGTTATATATAATTAGTACTATTAGTATTATATTATCATTATAATATTTATATATGTTAATATTTATTATATTATTATATATATATACTCATTTATTATATTTTTTTTTAATTATATCATTATTTATAGATATTTATTTTTCTTATTTATATTATATATTTAGTATTATTTAATATACTTTAGTATATATATATGTATTATAAATAAAAATTCCTTTATTTAAACATTTGTTAATATTCTATGATACATTTATACTATTATATAATTCCTTATTTTATATAATATCTTATATATTATTATTATTCATTATACCCCTTATTTTGTAACATATATATCTTAATTTTTATATTAATTAATTTAAATATATATTATATATTATTATATATATAATATTACTTAATTCAAATTATTATATTATTTAGTATATTATATTATTATATTCTATATAAATTATAGTAATATATAAATATGTTTATTTATAAATAATATACAATTTTATATTTTATTCTATTTATTGATATATATTGTTCATACAAATACCTCTTTCCTTGATTACAATATAATTTATTTTATCTTGCTTCGTTTTAGTTATTTTATTTGTACGGTACTAAATTATGTGTATTGGTGGATTATGTATTAGGTATTTGTATCTGCTTATGTATACATCATATATTTGGACTTGGTATATACGTTGTTTGCTCATAGATTATTTTTTTACTAGGTACTATCTTAGTTGATTTGGAGCGGCTACTAGTTAGTCCTTCGTCTTACATTAATCTTATTAGATATTTCATTGTTTTCTTTTATTTCTTGAATTATTTATGAATGAATACTTTAATTGCGTATTTCACTTTCTTTATTTTGATTTATTTATGAATATTTTTCTGTTTCTTAATTATTAGTATTTTATTGGTCTATGTGTATAAGTTAATAAGTATGAGACTTTTGAAGTTCCATATCCTTTCGTTAAGATATTTACTCGACAGTTGGTATTGTCCCTCGCGTAACAAAGACAATTTATTGTGTGTGTGTTGTGTGTGTTTTTTTTATTATATTATTATTATTTATATATATAAATATACTATTCATTTTATTTATATATCTATATTTATATTATTATTATTATATGATATTATGGTATATATATTGGCTTTTCATTTATTAAGCTGTATATTAGGTAACTATGTATATAGTGAGAATACTTCGTAGTATTATCATATACTTACATTTGCTATATCACTAATACTGTAGTAGTTGTGATAGTGGGTTTTAGTATTAGTGGTAAATAATCTGTTGTATATATTATAGGTATAGTATGTTATTATATTAAGTGATGGTATATGGGTAGATATTATTTAGGCTATTTATGGTGATATATATTTCTAGTTATGTACATTATATGCGTGTGTGAGTGGGTCTACTTCGGAATATTTTATGTTGATTTACATTTATTTCTAAATAACATTGCGAAAGGATATAGCGTATTACTATATATATTAGTACGTATTTTATATAGTATATCCAGTTCTATTATAAGAATGGTTTTTCTTGTATTTTTTAGGTATTCTTTAGTATATTTTATAGTGACCTGTAGTACGTATATTATATATGTGTCTTCAGTGTTTGTAGCCGTGTTGCTTGAGATTTGACAGTGCTAGTATATAATATACTATATAGTGTGTGATACTTTTCTGTTGAGATATTAGTAGGTATAAGTAATAACTGATTTTTTTTATATTATATTTATCTGGTATCTGTTATTAAAAATATGTGTTGTAATATCTATATTTATATAGTTTTATATATTATAGTAGGTGTAATGTGAATTTAGGTTTCGATTAGACTATATAGGAGTGATTGGTGTATCTAGGTATGTAGATGTATTATTAATTTGTTTTTTTGTTTACTATTCATTGATAAGGTTGATGTTTCTTTTGAGTCTTTACTTCCTATTTCTGGATATTAATTTTTCTTCTATTAAATGTATTATTATTTTAATTATTAGTGATTTTATATATATATACTATGGTAGGGAGTTTATGAGGGTATGGTAGGGGGACTATTATTTGTATTGTACGTAGCTATGGGTATCATATATATATATAATATACTCCCTTATATTATACTATATACTGTGGATTATGGGTGGTTAGTAAGGATTCTAATGACTGATATTTAGGGCCTAACCGTTGGTGTTTGTGGGGGTGTTTATGTTTTATGATAGCCGCGAACACTAGCTGTGCTGGGGCGCTTCGGTCAGGGTGATACATTGCTTCAGGTGCGGTGCCCGTATACCTCGTATTTTTGCGAGTAATTTCCGAGCGTTCTATTTCGGCTCCGGGAATCTAGGAACGGTTTGTGATGGCCGGTTTCTCGGAGCCGTTACGACTAACCGAACTTTCTACTTTGTCACAATTCGGTTTGCGTTAAGTAAGTAATTCATGGATATATTGATTTGTTCACCTTATCTCGATCGGTATATGATTTATGCAATAAAAAACCGCAAAATTAAAAAAAATATGTGGAGGTATACTTGTGACCAAACATAATACTCGATTTCGAGTAAAATGACCCCTCGACTCATCTATAGGTTTGTGCGATAACAACTGCTTTTCTCAACGATCATTCAAATCAATATTTTCAGCCAAACCCGTTTTTGAACCGGCTGGCTTTAGAATATCTCTCTAGATACCGGTTTGTTGGCCGCGTCTGTTAATGTGGTTCTTTTTATGTGTGATTGTTATTTTGTTTTAGTTATTGTTTCAATACGGTTCAAAGGTTAAATGCTTTTTTATTATTATTTATTTTTGGGATAGAGCATCACAATGAATTTCAGTGGAATTTGATTTAGTACCAATAGATAAGTTAAGTTTAGTAAAGGTTCTTTGTATGAAATACTTAGTTTAATTAAGAATTTCAAATTATAAAGATATAACTATATAATAATAACTATAAGATATATATATATATATCATACCTATATTATATATGCTGCTGAGTTCGTGTTTGGCTGTGGGTCTCTAGTTAGCGGGGTGCGATTTACTATTCGTCGATGTGGTGTTCGTGTGTTGATACTTGTACGCGTGAATCTGTTCAAATGTAGCTCTTAAATTGAATCTTGTAGTGAATCGAGAGGTCGATATCATTGCTTCTCTGTCTTCAATTTTCTACTATACTCAGTTCTCAACTATTTGCTACCCTCGTTCACAGTCTTCTTTATTCTTTAAGCTATTGTGGGTCTGATTTAGGAGGCTGGGAGTATTGACTGAATTGGGCTCGGTATGTATGCTAGGTATATTGATATTAGATGGCTAGCACATATATATATGATGCGCGTTTGTGTCGGCTCAAACCTTTGGCCCCATTCTACGGAAATAAAAGGTCCAATGATCAAGAGATAAATAAGCTACCAAGCAGTCCGGCCTATGTTGTTTGTTTTCCTACTTCCTATTACTAACGTCAGAGTTCCTCAATCCAAATTTAGTGGAGTATGTATGATAGTATAACAGTCAAGGACCTTCTGTCTCGCAGTCTAGGGACAATATGTGAACTTTACCTTTATCACCTGCGTTTTTACCCTACGTGTTTAAATTAACCCTTCAAAGAACTATGCTGGATTATGCATTTGTAAAGTCTATTTCGAAATTTGCCTCACGTTTCCCAAACACCACATCAAGCAAATGATTCTGCCAGTCTTGTTTTAAGGCCCGATGTATTGTGAAAAACATTCTCAATATCACGTTTGTGGTTAAATGTTAGGGTAATTACTTCCTCTGACGTTATGTCTTTGTTTCTTACTCTTCTTGACGTCATTTCTTCTCTTATGTATCATTACATAATCTTTATAATTTTTAGATTAATCCCCACAGGATTATATTTAGTCCTACCATTCTTTAGAGAGGCTCGGCGTCATTGAAAATGACCGGGGAGGCCACAAACCCCTGCTGATGGTCCTTTCCTCTGTACTAGCTAGCTAGTACATATTAATATATACTAGCATTTCTATACCGCTTGTATCGGTACTGGTCAATGACAGGATTCGACGTATAACAGGTGCTCCGGCTGCGCTCATCTTGCTGTATCAATACGCCAATAACGCTTTCTTGGACTGGTTTTGAACTGTGCCTAGCAAAAATCAGCTCCGGATAGTTTTCGTAATACACCTGTAGTCCCGAAGATTAACATTCGGGTATTGCCTTATTCTTGTATGAAGAAAATATTGGAGCCGATCGTAATATGCTTGCGTTACTGGCAGATGTAATGTCAGCACCAGCCCCTACAAACACCCCAATTATTAAATTTCTGCGTGGATTACGTTGTCGTGTCCTGACTTGAAATTGGCCATATTGTGCATGGATACTTCGTGTGGGTTGTCTTTGGAAGCCCCATGTGTTCTACAGTGGGTCTGGCGAATTAACCAAACCCGACAGATGAAGTACTCAATATTGCTTGTCTATTTCCTTGACGTTAAGTAATTTAAGAGAATAGCGCGAGTCAGACATTCTTCCTTCCTCGGAGTCAATAGCGATGTCGTTTAGTCGTGGTAGTGGTCTGCAAGGCTTCATTATGTACCCATATTTACTATTAATTTACTGTGGCCGTTCTGATTTGTACTGACTGCTATGCCCCGTTTCTTTGTATTCGGCATGAACAACAACTACACGGTAGAGGTTTCCATTTTTAAACCAGAAGATGCTTGACATCAATCTCCATTGATACCCACATTGTTGTGATAGCCTCGTTTGTACCGTCCGTAGCTATTTGTAAATATTTTATTGAATAAAGCATCATTTATTTTTAATTACGTCTGGTTTTATGTCGCCACTATTATAATATATATATTATACTATAGTATATATACTATATATATTACTAATATATATATATATATTTATATATTATATGGTGTTATACTGCTTGAAATGTGTTGATTGGATTGGAGTTGATAGGGGTAGTTGTATAGCTATATAGCCTATAAAATTCCAGAAATTGCAATTCTATCCAGGTGGTTGGTTTGTTATATATATTATCTGATTGTTTATATAATTGTACCTCATTACCTATCTCCTACTTGATATCCCTATTATACTGGCGTAGGTGATAATATCTGAGTACTCTTAATTGATATTGTCTTATTAATAGATCATTATGACGCTGGAGAGACAATCATGTTTGATGAATCCTTTACTAGTATTATGATTTATTGTAGCGCTAGAACACACATTATACTTCGATCTTAGGTGAAGATTTTAGTTTGTAAAGGCTTTGTTAGTGTATATTTAATATTTTAATTTGGAAAAAAAGTGGATTAAAAAAATCAAAAAAAAAAAAAAAAACCCATGATTTTTAAGAATTAAAAAAAAGATTTATACGTAAAAACTCGTTGATTCAATTTCCAATCCTTTTTGAAATAAAGTTACAATCAAGGTTAATTAAGATAAAAAATTCGTCTCGTTTGTGCAAGTTGGGGGTATTGATGTTATTCCGATCTAGTTATGTTTATTCAGATGTGTATTGATTGAGTCTGATTCATTATTCTATTATTATTTATTATTATTATAATTGATGTAGTGTTATTTATTTAGTGTTATTTTTATTTTTTTGTAGGTATTATTAATTTTATTATTTTGTATGGTATTGAGGGTAATTCGAGTGTAGTTATGCGAATAGTCAGATGTTATTTCATTATTGTGATTATTAATTATCTATTATTTTATTATTGATTATCATTTATGTCTATATGTCTATTTAATTTATTTATTTTATTGGATGTTTATATTTTTGATTAGTTATTTATTTGTGACATTATGTTATTATTAATTATTATTTTTATTGATTGAAATTTGTTTATTAAAAGATGGAAAGTGAACTTGTGAGAAATTAGAGGGCAGATAGATAGACAGATATAAACATAGAGAGATAAGTAAAACTAGACGGTATTTAATGAACACGCAGTAAAAATTATATCACAAATTTTAAAAGATTTGTTCAGAAAATTTTCTTTACTTGAAATATTGAACTGTATGGAATTTTCATGAGAGGTGGGGTATAACGTAAGGTTTTGGTTGCTTAGGAATAATTAATATAATGCTCTCGAATTTTTGGTGTGCACGTTTAAACTGTCCATTAACAGGAACAATGCCTATCTTGTGCATTAGACGACTGGCTGGTGCGTGGGCGTTAGAGTGGGGGTTGACGCCATACGTTGCTGAAAACAAATGCTTGTGATTTAAACTTGGTGTGGATAAAGCGCCGTGTGTAACCAAATCAAGCTTGTGATAGTATGTATACTTGCGCGTTTTACTAAATTTTCTATATTAGTATTATAATTTGTATTATGTGCCGCTGTATCCTACAGTATGGATTTCTTTCGCGTTATCGAGGATATAAGCTAAGAAGCTGCGTACAGGTTTTGATGGATGACTGACTCAAGGATCTCTGAAGTGCAAAATACTTCTAGAGAAGAACGAGATCCACTTTTGTTGAATACAGGACATAGTTTTAAGATAGAATATGAATAGAGGTGTGCTGAAGTCGAAAAAAGTTTCGGTGCCCGGCCCAGAAACTTCCGCGCGTCGCGAACTTTTGCTTCAACGTTCCGGATTAAGTGTCCGGGGTTACCGGACCGGGAACCTAATAAATTCTCTGTTCCGGCGGTAACATCGCCAATGTAAGTATACCTAGTTGAGCTTTTGTATGCTCATAGGTAGTAGTAGTGTCACCTCGTTGTAGACGAGCTTAATGCGAAATTCTTTTGTTAAGGGTATTCGATGTATTTGTTGTATTTGTAGTATTATCACTATAATAGGCTATTAAGATTCATAATGAGTTAGGGAGCGATCATATGATATAGTAATATTATGTATTATGAGTATATATTCGATTATATATATATATGTGGTTATGGGTATAGTTATACTTAGTAGG
>JABUQX010066021.1:20000-25952 GCA_015478945.1 Trachelipus rathkii | reverse complement strand
CGGCCCATGCTAAAGGGAAAAATAATAAAATAAAATTTTGATTGTCAGTATTTTGTGACTTGAGAATAAATATGTCGATAATTATTCTTCTTCTAACGCTTATATTAGCAATAAATTAAAATTTATTTGTAATTTGCATTCTCGAGCAGCTAACGTGAATAAATATTACTCACTGCGAAACACTATGAAAGCTTGCAGAAACTTAATAGCAAGCCAATACTTTAAGCGAGAGCAAAACGCATTTTCGGATTCTTCCTTTCATTTTCGTTCATTCCTCGTTATTCCTAATTTAAAAAAAAATTTGACGAAGAATTAAGCTTTTTCTTTTGCTATTCTATTCAGGGTTGAACTGGGTATTTCATGACCAAATTTCACAAATTTAAGCAATGAATTAATTGTATACAGTAATTAAGCTTCGAAATTTTCATAAAAATAAGATATTGATAAATATAGAAACTATTGCAAATATTTTAATTAAATTTTCGTATTAGGAAAAAAAAGATGAGAAATACAATAAAAATAGAGAAATAGACTAGTTTGACTCTGTTTCGTAAGAACTTAGTGTCTGTGTAGATATGCATGCGGTGCATTTTAGTAGGGATGCTTTTGTAAGCTCTGTCGCTGTGAAATAAAATGTTGATAGTTTGTTCAGAAGAAGAGGAGGGAAGAGTTTATATTCAAGCAAATATCAGAATTGCAAGTAAGCTTTGTATTTCATATATATAATATATATATATATTATATATATAGTTATAATATATATATAATTATACGTGAAGCGTGCACGCCTATATATACGTATATTTAATAGATATATATTATATATATATATATATAAATATATATATATATTATTGATATATATATATATATTTATATAACTAATATATAATTTGTTTGTTTTTACAGTTAACACCAGACCACTCACGGGCAGAGCCCAATCTAGGAGGCGGGTGTGCTCAATGTGTTAAAGTCCTGAACGCAAGAACGGACAAGAAGAGAATACATGCTCACACCAAACACGACCGACCAGTGACGAACCTGGGTCTTTCGCTAAGTTTGGTCGAGTGCTCTACAGCTGAGCCTAGCCGACGCAGTTTTGGAGCTTGATCCATCACTTCTTGACCTATACGAGCCGACGCCGCGATGTACGAAGAAAATCTTCATAATGAACAAAATGCGCCAATAAATTTCATATTTCCTTTAAGAAGAAAGAGAAGATAGGAAAAAGTACTCAAGCTCCAATCAACCCATCAATCCAACACGAAACGAAATCCTCCAATTATATATATGTCAATCTTCGCGGTGAATTTCATGCTATATATAGATTCATATATATATATAATAATTATATATATATATATAATATATATTATAATAGTATTATATAAATATATATATATATATTATATATATATAGAATATGTGTTGTATTGTAATTTGTATGTGTGTGTGTGTGTGTGCAGTGTGTGTGTGAACAATTGTGTTTAGGATATACCTACACATCTATGTATTTGTCCTGAGATTCTTTTTAACAGTTCAATAATCCTGGGGTAAGGAGCGAAACATGGCACCTAGTATTTAGAAGTATTCAAGAATAGAATGATGACGAAAGTCGAAAACGAAAGCCCGGCCTTGCCGTCTATCTTCTGTTCTCCTTCTGTTCTTCTTCTTCTTCTTCTTCTTCTTCTTCTTCCTTCTTCTTTTCTTCTTCTTCTTCTTCTTCTTCTTTTTATATAGTTTAATATAGATACTATATATATATATTAGTATATATAATATAATATATAATCGATACGTATTGTTATATATATTTTATTATATATGTATTATATATATATAACTATAAATGTAGGAATTTAAGACCTGCTGCAAATTTACATAATATATGTTCATAAGAAATGAAAATTACCCATAATTGACCTTTTATCAGAGAGTGGTGTGTTAAAGACTGATGAGAAGTTCGAGTCTTGTTGAGTCTTTGTTTCCAAAGGCATAAGGCCTTTCTATTGTTAAGAGTAAGAGGAAGTTATCATATATTCTGTGAATACAAAGGACATGATAACTAATTTAAAGTTTCACCTAATATATGGTCACAATGCTTGTAAAGATAATATGTAAATATATTATATATTATATTATATTGATATTATAATATATCATATAATATATATATAATATATATATATATATATGAGTTAATATATAGATATATATAGCATATAGTATATGTATATATAATATATATAATAATTATAGTAATATAATAATAAATGATATATATAATTATATATATATATATCATATAAGTATATATATATATATATATATATATAATTATATATATAATATATATCATATTATATATATGTATATATTATATATTATATATATATAATATATATATAATATATATATATATATATAATAGTATTATATATATAATATATATAAGTATAGTAATATATAATATATATAATATATATGTAGTATATAATATATATAATAAATATACTATAATATATTATATATTATATAGTAATATATATATTATATATAATATTATTATATATATAATAACTAATATATATATATAATATATATATACTGTATATATATTATATGATATGCCAAAAACCACGTCATAATCTGTAAATTTCAATAGTTCGCAGGCGATCTCACAATTGCAGCACATAGTTCCTCCATATAATAGCAGCAGACAAGAACACAGCCATTTATGGTAATACCAACTGGAAACAAAGGGCTGACTAACATAGCAAAATGTACAGTCTCCCAACAAAAATATCGCTCTATCACACTACTGAACCATCTGACAAAAAAGAGACTACACACTATCCAACAATTCTTCTTCAGACACAGACTCTCTTTTAAAATAAGCAAATCCACCACCCTGCGGCCTGGGCTCTGTCGGATTGGGTCGTTCTTGGATTTTCGAAACATCACATACGTTTTATTCACCCTGTCGCACATAAAACTAACGATTCACTCCTTTCCAAAGGTCATCATCATAAATGTAATTGTGATTGAATAGCGTCTGACTCGAACTAAAATTTTAGCCAAACCCTAAGAATGGTTCCCTTTACAATAATATTTCAGACATCTTATTATATTTTAATTCTATGCTCTATCTCCCTGCTTTTGTCTCCACAACGATGCATAATTACCAAGCAGTACTTCAAATTAGTCTGAAAGAATCAGGCAAAAAATGAAGCTTTAAAGTAGTAATAAGCAGGTCCGTTCTTTCCTTCTATCTCCAGACTTTGCTTCTCATAACCATGATAACAGAGAAATTGCCCTCTCGAATAAAGGGCCTTCGGAATCTTCGGGACTATTGATTCGGTGCTCCATATATTATACGTCTGAAAGACCAAGCGATCACTCCGCCACAGCCATACATTTATAATGGCATTCTCCAGGCCAAACCTAGGAGAGAGTAATTAAATAGCTTATAGCATCCATAATACTATGTCTTAACAGATGTATCAATTCTATCGTCTCTTTCCTCTCCTTCAACACCTTCAATACTCATCTTATTATGATAGATAAGTCCATACTCATCCTTTTTACTTCATATACACTATAATGAGCGATCGTCTGAATTATCTCTATTTCATTCGTATCTTCCAAACGCGTCGATCCTGAGAATGAGTTTGCCCCACCAGCACTGTGTTTATTTAATCCTCACTACCAGGAGTGATATGTCCGCTCGTTCTTTACGGCCCATTTCGTGTGGGTCGCCAGCTTCCTTTCCTCAGTGAAGATATCAGATCATTATGTATATGTCACTAATACTTGCCTTTCCTCACCCTTATACTTGTGAATGTGCCCCTCAACCGAGCGTGATGACACGGGGAGTAGTCCTCCTTCGCAGGATGATCTGTGCGGCGTCGTATATTGTGTGGAGCCTGACCGGTGATTATTGCTATAGAGGCGCTGTCTCCTGGTATTATCTGTTAAAGATATTACACTTGCCTTGTACGTGATCATGTGGGCCCTGATCTCTGTTTACCTGGTGGCTTCTAATTATTGTAGCGAGTATAGCCCGTTTCTCTAAGGACGTATACTGCGTGGTGGGAGGCTCGACAAAGTATAAGCATGAGTATATTAGTAATAAATTGTAAATGTTGTATTATGAATACTATTGTATATTTTATAATTAGAGAGAAAAGTGAGAGGAGGTAACTCAGTGAAATTATGTACAAATTTTTGCACAGCTCTTGTTAGAGAAATTATACAAATCTATTACGCTAATTCAATTAATGAATAAGTTTTATTTATTGATGTGAGAGTTTATATTGTTATATATATGATATATATATATATATATATATATTATAATATTATAAACTGTGGTGTAGATGTTTTATTGTTTTTTGTTAGTGAAAATTAAGCTTCTTTCAATGATGGTAGTTTTTAAAGATATATTAATATCGAAAAAATTAGGAGGGTATATAAATTATGTTTTTTTTAAATACGATAAATCGTGATGTCCATCAGACCAAAGAAATGAACCTTTTGAACTGAACTAGAATGCTTAGTTGTGCTATTAATTCTTAACAAAATTTTAATCTCATCCTATGGTTCGTTTGTTGGCGTTTCCCTATTACTCTTCGCATCCTAATCCTGTTTTCATCGATTCAACTTTCACTAGCAGGACGTAGTCTTGTTGATTTGTCAAAGAATTTCTATGAAATTAATATATAAAATAACAACTAGTTTTTTTTTTTGTTTGATGTTTATATATTATTTCAAGTATGTTTAGCCATGGATTTTTAGTAGTATGTTGTGGTGTAAACTTGATTGGTCGCTAATGTATAAAGGTTGTATTTTTGGTATTTATGAATTACTAATGCTTATCATAAGTGTATGCCGTGGCGCGTTTATCTATATAATTTTATAATATTTAATGTTATCGCCTTTGTCATCTACCAATGGAACTGCTCTCCAGAAGAGTTGCTCGTCTATTGATAGTCTTATCACTTAAATAATATAAGAATAATGAAAGAAATAGTAATAAATTTTAATAATAATAATAATAATAATAATAATGAATATAAAATATAATAATACATAATTATTATATAATATAAATAATAATAATATATAATAATATATAATAATAATAATAAGAGATAATATGAATAAAAATAAATAATAATAATAATAATAAAATAATAACTAATAAAATAATAATTTTTCTTTTTTCTTTTTTGTGTCCAGTGACCACAACTCACGGCAGAACCCTTTCGAAGAAGGGTGGCAGGAATAATAAAATAAAAAAAAATAACTAAGTGGAACAGAACCACCCAATTCTCAAAGCTAAGGTAAACCCTCGAGGCGACCGGCTAGACGGGAGGACTTGAATGAGAGGGAGATTAAATACGGCATGAAAGCCAGATGAAGTCAGAAGAACGTTCCACAGAACGGAGGGTGCGGAAAGAAGGGAGACCACCCACAACCAAACGAAGCCTGGACTTCCAAGATCACGCAAAATTCATGAGAAAGCAGGGCACACCTTTTGCTACGAGGGTGACGCAATTGTGGCGGGATGCGAGAAATTCTCAGTTTCTTTCGAGCACCTGCCGTTGTAGTACCTATGAGTAAAAGATGATAAAGCACAACAACGCGCCCAGTCGAGCGAGGTAAGGGTTTGAAGGGAGGCGTAAGTAACAGTGTACGGGACGACCCGAGCTTTATTAATTCTTTTAGAGTTTATGGGGCTCAGAGTCCTATTCAAAAGAAGCGGAGAAGTTGAAAACTCGCCCAAGAAAAGGAATTAGGGACTCCATACAGAGTAGGGATAGGCCTGAGTATAGATTGGAGAATGATTAGAAGAAAAACAAATTCCTGCAACCTGAACAGAAACCCAACTTCTTTGATGCCACATTAGCAACCGTTGTGATGTGAGGTTTAAAAGATAGTTTATGGTTT
>JABUQX010066021.1:0-2500 GCA_015478945.1 Trachelipus rathkii | reverse complement strand
GTATATTTATTTTCATATTAAATAAGACATATTTTCCCTTCTTTTATATTATTATGAAGATTAATTTCTTTCTGCATATCCAATATCTGCCACAAAAACCAACCCAACTATATTTTCAAGTAGTTACAAAATTCTTGATAAATTGGAAAGTGTTATTAATGTGTTGAGCCTGACCGTATTTCTCAGTACTTCTAATCAGTAACGTTGTATAATTGGAATATTGATAGAAAAAAAAATCTTTCCCATTTCTGTAAATTTCAGCATTTTCTGTTGACAATTATTTTTAAAATGGATATTGTTTAGAGTATCTATACAATTCAGATATATGTCTTCTCATAAAAACAAAAACCATGCTTGAATACACACCTTTCGACCAATGTCATGGCAGTAGTTAGCTCCCAACATCAGAGTTCCACTCATGTTAAACTGAATTATTTTCTAGAGCGACTCATTAATGAAATTTCAATTTCAATCATTTTAAATTTCTTTCAACTGAAGAAATATAACAATTTATATGCCTTAAATGGCTGTTCTTAAACCTAATGAAAGTTTTCATTACTTTTTCTAACTTATTGTCGAGTTTACTCATAGGTATATATCTCAAAAACTTCTCACTGGATTTACAATTCCTGTGTAGTTTACTAGAATTTCTGACAAATAATTGGTCAATTCCTCTCAAACCTATGTTTGAAATTCCTAATTATTTCCGAATTCTGAAAATAGTAAGGATTTTCTATCCTTTTTTCACAGATGAGATCTCGAATGATTCTGTATGTGTTCTTCTAACAGAACTATTAAAAGTTTTATCCATATTGTTGTCCAAATTATCACAACTTTGACTTTTAACTGACTTTTCTATGCTAGTATCTATAAAGAGAATCTGAAGGTTTCTTCTTCTATGTTCCCTTATATCTACCCCTATCTCATTGGTTTACCCAGTGATAGGCCTACTTGGCTTTCATTTAACTTTTCAATGAAGTGTCCAGATTCATTTAGAAGTAAATTTTGTTTCATATCTAGGGTCAAACGTTGTTTAAATTTATACAACTGGAAAACTCACTTTGAATGGTCTTTCATTCAGAATACTAACTTGTAATGTTAGACAATATTTTCAGTCTTAGACAAAATGTAAATTTATAATCCTTGAAAGCTGTTTCAATGAAGAGGTTCCTATCTAAAAGGTGTCCAATCTTCCTGTAGGTTGTCTTCCTTGAGTTGCAATCTAAGATGTCCTTTTATATTACCATTTTGCTAATTTCTGATGTTATATCTCATTATCAGATTTTCCTTTTCTGATAATCCAAAATCTTGAATCCTAAAATTCTAAAACTAAAGAAAACTATCTATATTTGGAACCTTCTGTTTCAAAATGTTAACCTAGGTTTCTTTTCCGTAAAGCCCTAATGGTTGAACTGAATAAAAATTCTTATTTTCTTTCTTTTGCTTATCCTATAAACTATGTAGGAATAAGAAAATATGTTATTTATTAACATTTGATTAATAAATAATTAATAAATAAACATCTTTCATCAATGTTACATGATTAAGCACCTATTTGTCTTATCATGCTTTCCTAAAATTTGATATAAACTTTAGTTGTTCCAAAGATTAGTTTTCATTTTCTGACTTATGTTCATGGAATATTTCACGAGATATTTCCAGCTTCTTCTATAAATTGCAAAATGCCTATTTTATTCTCCTAAACCTTCTGCAAAAACTTTTGTCACATGAGCTTTTTGAAATTTCTGAGAATAAAAATTATTAGGATGTAAGCTTTGGTATCCTTGAAGTTCTTCGATGATTTAATAATTTGTAATTACTTGTAATTAACATATTATAATACATGGTTATCAAACCCTTTTTTTTTTCTTTAAAAATTTGCCAGAATAAATTTCCTCTAATAAAATTATTCTAGTATTCATCAAGATTTAATGAATTTCAATTTAAATCTAAGCACTTCGCTATTCTTTTTATGATATTGAAGTGGTAATTAATTTCTTTGTCTTAAACCTTCCTTCAATTAATACTTAAGTTGGCTTATGTAAACCTCTTTTTCCTTAAGAGTTTATATTTGAAAAATATTTATTCATGATTGACTGTTCTTTTTATTCTTTTGAAAAAAGAACATCCTTTTCTATTTAGTTTATATGAGGTTCTTCTTTTAGAAACCTCCCTTTTTTCTAAAAGGATTATTATTCTTATTAATCCGATATTAATTGGATATTAATTAACTTTTATTCCAATTAATTTTAATTTAAAATATCATATTTCTATGGAGTAATATGTTCTCCTTTTCTTGTCTGTTGCAGGAAAAACATATTCTCTCTGTAGTTAAATGTTCTCCTTCTCTGTCTGTTGGAGAAAGAACATTGTTCTTTATTTAATTTCTTCATAATTGGTTATGTGGAATATTTTATTAGCCTCTCTTCATTCATCAGAGCAGAGCTATAAATTTTAATTTATGGAGTCTAAACTCTAAATTTATGTTTATTCTTCTCTT